>APFE031573892.1:212445-223102 GCA_000404065.3 Pinus taeda | reverse complement strand
GAATCCCGCAACGGACGGATGGGATAACACTTGCAGCTGATTGCACCATGGAACAACAAGCCCCTGCCCTTTTATCTCATCCAGAAAACCGTGGGGTAAGCAGTCTGAGACTGTTGAAGAGACTATGTCCGGACGAAGAGCCCAGAGGAAAAACTGCCCGCTGTCCTTCAAACCCATTGCTATTTCCTCCAGCTGAGCTTTAGTGACAAAAACCATACTCCCAAAGGAAACGTATAGAACGGAACGATTAGGCTTTGCATCCAGCCACTTGGAACAGTCACATTCTGTCCAAGTGCTCGTTCCAACTCTCATGTCCTTGGAATGTTCACCGTTCAAAAAACCGGAGGGAAGCAACGGACCAACATGCAGTACCGGAGGGTTCAAGTTCAATTCCTTTCTTTCGAGATCGTCAAAAGAATTGCCAAGAACCCAATCTGCTTCACGACATGCCTGAAAGGACCTATGAATCAGATCAAGAATGGCCCGTGACTCGGGGTCCGATTGACGTATGAAGCACGGAAGATCTCTGGCTTCTAAGTTTGGTACGCCGGGAATAAAATCAATCGAAATGCTGCCCTCATCAGCTGCAGATAAATCGCACTGTTGATAATTAAAATCCAAAATAAAATTAAACAAAATGCCTACTAATGAATACCTGCGCAAATATATCTGCAAGCTGGTTTTCAAACGAAAAAACTATTTAAAGCACCCAGAAACCTTACCGGTTCCTTCATAAAGATTGCAACGGAGATCCTCCAGCAGATGTGCGTGATAGTGGATCGAATAAAGAAAGGTAGGCTGTGTCCAAAACAAAATCCAGGGAACACCTAATTTCTTTGTGACTTCACATGACCATGGAAGTGAACTATCAGCTATGACACAAGAAATTGCCGGCCCTGTCTTGTTGAGATTTTGAAGGAGTCGTTCCAACTCTCCTGCCATATTATCTACAGAGCGCATAAAATCGATCAATCTGGCTGCCCGATCGAAATCCAAAGGTAATCCATCAGAGATTTGAACAGAGCGAATATCAAGACCAACATTAAGCGCTTCATTCTCAAGAGGGTCGTCTTGTTCAGCACTGTGATTGTTAGCCTTAGTGATCTGCTGGTGCCTGTGGTGCGTGTTAACGAACGTGACTGTAACACCTTTAGAAGCAAGTTTCTTGGCCAAGTGCATCATGGGATTTATGTGACCTTGCGCTGGGTATGGAAACAGGAGGGCATGCAAGGATTCCGGATTGCGAGCCATTGATTGTTCCATTGTGAACTTCAACGTTCCTCGGCTACGGACTAATTAACTCACACTCACATGTATTGTAATATAAGGATTCGGCGGAGTTAGTTTAGCGGTCGCTTTCTTATTGACCACACGGCTAACTTAGTGACCACGGCTAACTTATTGACCACTTAACTTATTTACAATACTTTGACTGGATGCTTAGAGCGCAGCAGTGGCGTGCATTGAATCCGAAAACGTTGAAAAGCGAAAACCGTGAGGTCCAAGTAAAGTAAAGTAACGACGCTGCCGCTAGAAAAAAATAAAATATGATTCACATGCACCAAAACAAATATTCAGCGTACGTATATCGTTGGTTGTTTCGATGTTGTTATTCTCGTGCATTACTAGCTCACTTTAAGATATCTTAATCAAGTCAAGTCTACAAGAATAGATTAGCTAGTATTTTAGAATGCAAATTTAAACATGATGTACTATGTTTGTTTGTTTTATTCATTTTGTTTATGTGATAACCATAAAGGGATATTTAATGAGAAAAATATTAAGTGAATTATTAATTTAGTGTATGGTGTTATAATATTTATATTTGAGAATGTTTTTATAAAAATAAAAATATATTTTAATATCGATAAGTGAAAGTTAAAGATATTCAACTATAAGTTAATATGTTGTTTCAAAATTTATAAAATTTTAAATTGTATATCAATTTAGATAATTTAATATAAATAAAAAGATATTTATTTTTAAATGTGTAATTTTAAAGTTTATTTTTCTAACCTATAAACATGGTCTAATATTGATAATGATGGAAAGGGTATGACAGGTAATAAATCTGTCAAAATGGTTTATTAGAAAGTTTATTTTATTTTTTCTATTTTTTATTTAACAAAATTATATTTTAGATCTAAGAGTTTTGTGATCCATAATATAGATATAAGTCTTTCAAATTAATCGCATCGTTAGGATATGGTCGAGGTTTTGAACCAACCATTTGGGCGATGTTTTGAACCAATTAATATGGTTCATCCTCACGACAAGGTGAGAAATCAATTGATCTCAGTGAATAAATAGCATGGACTCATCATTGCCAGAGTTGTTAATTTGTTAAATTGTTTGATAATTTAGTTAGAAACTAGTTGTTATATAATAATTAAATATTTCATCTCGATAATATAGATTGATTATTTAATAATATTAAAATTTATAATAATATTATCTAAAATAATTAATTTTTATAGTTTGTTAGGGTTTGCCTAATCAAATAGTTTAATATTCATATTGAAACTAGCTTTTATGTAGTAATTAAATATTCTATCTCGATATCATAAATTGATTATTTAATAATTACGCCGTAAGGTGTTCCCTCCGAAATTAGCTCCCCTCTTGTCACTCCTGTCTTCCTATAATCTGTCTGATTGAAATGTTAGACAATTCAAATAATTGCTATTGTTGGATTAAACTTATAGTTATAACTCAAACCATACAGAGTATGATGCCCCTCCTCAAAAACCCAGCATAGTCGATGCTCGACGCCCCTCTTCATAACCCAACTCTTTCCTTGTTAAAGGAAACATTCTTGCTCAATGCCCCTCCTTGGAAACCCAAATCAATGGAGTCCCAACCCTCATTTCAGTAGTCCTCGCAACAAGAACAAAAAGTCTCAGGAAGAGGATATTGACAATTGGCTCTATTCTCCTTCTACTACCATTGCTGGAGAGAACTATCATTGTAATTTTAGTGGGAAAACATCTAATGGGCCAGTGAAAAGCTCTGGTGGGTCTTTGAAATCCAATATTTTAGAAACACCTTCATTGGCTAATGCCTCTGGGATTCATTCATGTAAATCTATGAGATGTGTTGCTAACTACCCAGATTGGGGTTCGGTCAATTTCAAAGGCTCAACCCTGCAAATTCAATGTTGTAAAGAGGCATGATCGCCCTGAGAAGGAACCTGCTGAATGAAAATGTAGTGAAAGGAAAGGAGATGGAAATATATCTAGAAAATGTGCTTATGTTGCTTATGGTGAACAACTTGGTATTTTTTCTAGATTTAGGATCGCATGGCTACCTGTTTTGTATAGTAGTGAATTTATTTTAGTTATATGTTTTAATTATGTAGTTATTTTAGTGAATTAATTATGTAGCTATTTTAGTTACTATGTTTTAATTATAAATGTAATGTTTTAATCCAAAATTGAAAATATCATTATTCTCTTATATAATTATATTATTCTATTTCTTTCAAAAATTAATGTTTAAACCATTCTCAATAGTGAACAATTATATTGAGTAATTAATTAGATTAATTATGAGTAATTTAAATATATTTACAAATAATATAGGCTTATTCATAAAGTAATATGAATACAAAGAAAATATTGATATGCAAACAACAATCATAATTACTTGTGAATTATGACTAAGTAGTGTATTTTGCATATCATCGTTGTAAGCAAAGTGCGTAGTAATTAACCAAAGGAGAAGAACTTGAAGAAAACCCCAAAAAGATGTCGAAGTGGTTTTTAAATAGTGTAAGCGGATTATTAGGTAGAGGAAGAATGGTAAGTGGTATCGGAGGGCGAGCACCTGATTCCACTTAGTTTTTAACACGTAGCACTGAGAGGAGTGGGGAAATCACTTTATCGAGTAGTTAAACCTCGTGCGTGTTGGAAACCCAAAACCAATGTAAAGCGTTGGATCTGTGGGAGCAAATCAATGACAGAGGATAATGCAAAGGCCCATGAGTGGACCATACGATATTTATAAATGCGGATGTATAAATTTTGAGATCTGCTTATATGGTTCAAAGTGGAAATTGAATGTATTTCCTTTGTATTTCTATAAAGTGTTGAATACAAAGAAAATATTGATATGCAAACAACAGTCATAATTACTTGTGAATTATGACTAAGTAGTGTATTTTGCATATCATCGATGTAGGCAAAGTGCGTAGTAATTAACCAAAGGAGAAGAACCTGAAGAAAACCTCAAAAACATGTCGGAGTGGTTTTTAAATAGTGTAAGCGGATTATTAGGTAGAGGAAGAATGGTAAGTGGTATTGGAGGGCGAGCACTCGAATCCACTTAGTGTTTAACACGTAGCAGTGAGAGGAGTGGGGAAACCGCTTTATCGAGTGGTTAAACCTCGTGCGTGTTGGCAACCAAAAACCAATGTAAAGCGTTGGATCTGTGGGAGCAAATCAATGGCAGAGGATAATGCAAAGGCCCATGAGTGGACCATACGATATTTATAAATGCGGATGTATAAATTTTGAGATCTGCTTATATGGTTCAGAGTAGAAATTGAATGTATTTCCTTTGTATTTCTATAAAGTGTTGTGTTGAGGCCTTTTATGCAAAAGCGTTATTGAAACATTTGCTAGCTTAGAGCCTCGAGCGGTATTTTGGGCGGCAAAGCAGTGGTAAGTAGTATCAAGAGTTTTGGCTCTGATTCCACAAATCAGAGGACAAATAGTGAACCGCTGGATCTTTTGGGAGAAGATCAACGAAAAAGAAGTAATAAATTTTGGGAGAGCATTTAAAAAAAAAGAACACGACCTTCTTTTTTCTACAGGCTAGTGATATCATGGACATTTTATACACAATCGATTCCCTTATTTTTTTCTACGAGCTGGTCATCTCATTTGAATCAAAGTGGAAAAATATCGCGGAAGGAAAATCTGTACATACTTGTAAGGTCGATTTCCATTGCAGATTAATGGAACGATGGGTGGAATGGTGAAATTGATGGACATGTGTTCTTTGGAAAAAAACAGTTGGAAAATGGTTGAAGACACTTAAGTTTAAGAATATGAATAGACATACATTTCAGAATCGGGTTTGAATATATGTTTTATAATTTTTTTTAAATATATTTCCCAGAGCTGAAAAAGCACTTAGCAAATGGTTGAAGAGGCATAAGTTAATGAATGTAAACAAACATACGTTTTAGAATCAATGCCACTTGGAATATATATTTTATAATTTTTTTAAATACATTTCTCACTAATCAACATACATGGTTATCAATAAGAGGCACAATAAATTTTTAATAATGCCTTGTAAAAAATTAATTTAAGTATGGTTTAAAGATGTGATCTACACATGCAAGAAAGTTACTGTTACGAATTCCATTCATTGATTTAGTGACGACTACAAGAATATACTCGCATCTTTCAATTCAGGCCATCCGATCAAAAAGATTAATTAAGAAAATGATTAATTTGCCGATTCCGATAGGAGGGACGCCTATCAGCATAAAAATATGATTCATATGCGCCAATTAACAAATATTTAGTGTACGTATATTGTTGGTTATTTCGATGTTATTATTGTCGTGCATTACTAGATAACTTTAAGATATCTTAATCAACAATATAAATATCAATAGGCAATATCTGTAAGATATCTTAATCAAGTCAAGTCTATAAAAATAGAGTAGCTAGGAATGCAAATTTAAAAATTATGTTCTAAGTTTGTTTGTTATTTTTTATTTTGCTTATGTGATAACCATCAAGGGATATTTAATGGGTAGAATATTAAGTTAATTATTAATTTAGTGTATGGTGTTAAATATTCATATTTTAAAGTGTTTTTATAAAAATAAAAATAAATGATAATAAAAATAAATTATGATAAGTACGGGAATAAAATAATATTCAATAATTTTAAAGTTTATTTTCTTAACATATAAGCATGGAGTGATATTCATAATGATGGAAAGTGTATAATAGGTAAAAAAACTATAAAAATGATTTATTGGAAAATTTATTTTATCTTTTCTATATTTTTTTAACAAAATTATATTGTTAAAGAAATATTTTTTGTTAGTATTTATATAAAGAGTATTTTGTATAAATAAATTTTGTCATTTTTGGTGTAAGTTAGGTAGAAATGGAGTTCTTAACTAGATTAGCTTGCCTACTCAGAGACAAGAAATCCAAAACAAATAGCTTGACTAATTAGGTTACAAGAGAGTCCACTAGAATTGTTGTAAGGTCACTACCAAGGAAGTCCATGTCTATAAATTTCTTTGCAAGAATAGATATGTTATTGCCTAGTTCTCTGAGTTACAACATGAAGGCATCTTTACTAATTAGAATTTCAACTCATGCCTCACTTCTAGGGCCTTTCTCATGATGGTTTTAATTTTCCAATAGAGATTGATTGGTTGCATATGATTGATCTACCTCGCGCTAGTGTTTCTCACATGTCATATCACATGATTAATATTCTCCTCTATCTCTACATCATATTGGAAATGTTATTCTATCGAAGCTCATTTCCTTCGAAGTCGATTTTCAGCCTTATAACACAAGAGGTGTTTTCTTGTTATGAAGTAGCAAAGCATTCAACATTCACATGAACCCTTGAATAATGATGCTTCCTTCTCCCAATATGTCTATGGTGACCTTTAGAAGTATTATGATGCAACACGATAAACTATAGACCAAAGACAAGAAGTATGAGGAGAAAACTTCTAAGGGGAGTTAGTATTTGAATAATGAAACCCAATGGTGACCACCATCCAAGAGAAATAATAGAAAATATATGGGAGGTTTGGGCCAAGAAGTAATAAAAAAGGCAATGTTATAGGAAGCAAGGAACTGAGTTGGGAGGTGAATTTAGGTTGATAGAGTGGGAGGTTTTCGTGAATCTGTTAAACAAAATTGAATACATTTAAGAATGGGAAATGGAAATAAAAAACAAGTAAATTCACACACAAAAAAAACAACCAAACAAACTTACCCAAACAACATTCAGGGTTGGGTGTCCCCTAAAAACACATAATGTTTAGGCTAGTTAGCCATAAATTATGAAATAATTTCCATCATGGGTGAGGAATGCACTGGGGTCAAGTTGCAATAATCATTAATTGTAGGAGTGAACATCCATGAGTGCAAACTAAGTTTGAGATGATATTTTTTAATATCATTTGCATTCATTCTAACGCGTAGATTCTCTGAACAATCCATTTACCACATGCCCATGATTTCACATGGTGGCATTTACATGGGGAGGGGCATCATGTGTCTAAATATTACATATGTGTTATAGATTAGAAAATCCATAAAAAAATGGGATATATGTGTGTGTGTGTGTGTGTGTGTGTGTGTGTGTGTGTGTGTGTGTGTATAGCAAGAGAGAGAGAGAGAGAGAGAAAATTTTGGACCACTAATGACTGTAGATGGTTTGGTTTCATATGAGAGAATAAAATAGCCCCATGACCCTTTATATTGCTCTATATTATCATCTCTACAAAACTCTAGTGACATTAATCACTAAAGTATTGAACTTTAGTCCATACTGAAAAAAATATTTGAAGATTTGTTTGATAGTGCCTTCTCTTTCTCTCCAAGAGAATCTAAGTTACATTTAAGTGGTTCAAAAGACAAGATACACTATGTTGATGGTGCTGGACCTACCAAAATTCGGGTCTTCACCACGGTATGAAGTCCCAACTAGACCTAAAACCATTTGTTGTGGGAGTCCCATCCATTACGATGGCCTGGTTGGCATTATCTTAAATATTTGGCTCAACTCTTGCTTGTCAGCACAAGAGAGTGGTATTCTTTGTCTTGATATAAGTGAGGTTCACATGCTTGGTGATTGTAAATGTCTCTTGTTTCAATGGTTCCTTCAATGTAGAGGGAGAGGATGGGAGTCAGTCCCATGTTGGTTGGGCTTAGTCCCAACTCTACTAGGAACACACAACACAATAGGATGTTCACATATTCTAGTGGTACAGTCCACATAGATGCAACAATCACAAAACACAAGGGAAGATAACATGAGTCGACCTGAGTACAATGATTGTTATAGAAATTTTTATGTGAAAGGTTTGTCTGACGTTTGGGAGAGTAGTCTACACGGGCGAGATAATGATAACAACATATACAAGAGATTTTCATTAACATATATGTATTACAACAAGTAAATTAGTTCAAGAGTTAAACACAGGTTAAAGAAACATGCATTACAATTGTTAAATATTAGTCTTACAACAGTTATAATACATGTGTTAAAATTTGCTGGCCTGTGAGTAGGATTCTGAATTAAGTGAAAGTTCCACAACACATCATTCAACCATAAATCACTAACACTGTGTGCTGGGCGTTCGAGCGACTACTTACTCCTCTAAGAAAAGATTACAGACTCTCAAGGCTATGGTGGAGGAGATGAGGTGAAAAATTCCCTTGCATGTACAAATGAGGGGGTATTTATAGCCAACGGTGAAACTGACACTTGTGGTTGCTCGACTACCCTCATGACTATTTGACTTCAATAAATTTTCAACTTTACATGACTCTTCGTACAACAAGTGGGTCTTTTGGACTTCAAATTTACATCACATTGATTGATAGTATGGCCCACAGTAGAGATGTCGACAACATGACTCATGACATGACTCGACATGAAAGTGTTGGTACATTCATGTTACTGCTAGTGTGCATGTCAAGCTGCAATGTTGTTGGGTGATGGATGACCTCATGGTGTGCCACAACCTCACCTCCACATGGAAAAGCGCATGGAGTCTCTAATGGTCATTGGTTCACTTGATGTTGCATTCACACATTTCTCCTTGCTTGCATGTTGGTAAGCTTGACAAGTTCATTCATTCGGGAAAGGTGCATGTTTGTCTGTGTATCAATTCGTGAACACACCTTCCATGTTTACTCATTCTTCCATCTGCGAACACATATTTTCATGATCATCAGTTCACGAGAACATCTGTTTGCATGCATCGTCTCTTTGCCTGTTGGTGAACCTGTCCTTCTACATGTGCTCTCTTTGTTCATCTCATCATTGCGCCATGTTTGCTTGTGTACCTGTGTTTGTAGTCACTCATGATGAGATGCCATCAAATCCATAAACCTCCTAGTCTACCATGATGCATGATCATTTTGGATGCAGATGATCGGGAGAGGTGAAAATGTTGTGAGGAGGGATGGAAGCTCTGGGTACTACTAATGAAAGATGTGTATGAGTCACTGGGTGATGAAGATTTGGGTAACCCAAATTGAAAGTGACTGTCCACGGGGTCTAGCTCAACTCGAGGATAAAATTACACAATTTTTGAGAGGAACAGTCAGGGCTGCATAAAGGTTAGGTAGGAAAAATATGTACAATTTCCAAAACAAGCAGGTAGTGGGAGCTTGGCAACAAAAACTGCACAGTTTTTGATGGGAACTAGCAGTCAGATGTTAGGTCATTGGCAACAAAAATTGCGCAATTTTAGAGGGAAACTAGTAGTCAGCTGTTGGGTCAATGTCAGCAAAAATTACGTAATTCCTTAGGGTAACTCCCAGTTAGTTGTCAAGAGGTTGGTGGAAAAACCTGCACAATTCCTGAGGAGAATTGGAAGTCAGTTGTCATAGCTTGGCATAAAAACTTGGCAATTACTGGAGGGCACTTGCAGTCAACTACTCCAGCTTCACAAAAAAACTACGTAATTCCTTGAGGGAACTATGAGTTGACTGTCGAGAGCTACTAGGAAGAAAAACTGTACTGATGCCAGGAGGCTAGCCTTCTGGTCACCTCTACGTAGTTTTTGAGTTGATCAGACTGCTAGAAAATAGAGGACCTTCTCATGAAAATTGCACAATTTTCATGGTGAGCAGACTGTCGATTGTTGGGAGAGATGGCTGGAAAAATTATGAAATTTTCTCTGTGAGAAACTCATTGAATATCAGGAGAGATGGTTGGAAAAACTGCACCATTTTCTGAGGGAGACAAGGATGGGGAGCCTATCTACATAATTTTCTCAGTCAATGGATCAGGCAAGGTCTGCAGCCTCTATGCAATTCTTGAGGGGAGTTAGTCCCAAGGTGGCTACTGGGTCAAACTCTGTGGTTGACCAACATGAAGGTTGATTGATTTTCTTGCAGAAAATGTAGCTTGAAATTACTTCCTTGGTACTTCTGCATTTTTGTGGGTGACGGTCGATCAAGTCGATGGTGAGGTGATGGTCCAGCTATCAGAGGGGAATTCGATCGTTAGAACTTCAACAAAGTGACTAAGTGTGTGAATGAGTGAAGGATGCAGACGAGATATTGGAAACACATACTTACATGACTTGACGATGAGATGACTCAAACCATCCTGACAAACATGCTCAACATGATTGATCGATGGTATAAGTTGTTATCTCAAAATTAGACCCTGGAAGGCTGCAGACTAGGAAGACCTCAAGTGACTATTTCAAACCTACTTTAGGCTGAGGCTTAGCCTCCTCAACCTGAGAGGGCTCTCTCTTAATGGATTAATGATTTTTGATTAAAGATAAGATGGCTAACTCTTATAGAACAACTATGAAAAATATGAATGGTGGAAACACATTAAACAACTATCCATTGGGCTTATGGAGTCAACAACACCTCAATATAACAATGAACTCAACCTTACATGGAAGTCAGGG
>APFE031573892.1:166759-209987 GCA_000404065.3 Pinus taeda | reverse complement strand
AAAACTTGTGATTGATTGTTGGTCGACCGTGATGACACTTGCACAATAGCGAATGTGACTCCATTTGTGAGTGCCACATATGTTTTCATAGCAAGCACAACAAGTATAAATGCAGTGAAGACTATGTGTATAACTAGAACAGGGTCGCAAGCATGACTTTGAAATCAACATGTAAGAACTTGGGTGAAATGATCAAGCAAGGTGAGTGCAAATACTCACATGACCTCACGAAGTGATCCCGAGTGTGTGTGTGTAGTCATCAAGTGAGACTCTCAAGGGAGGCTCTGACATTGGTTGTAGGCCAAATTTTTGGAGGGTGGTTGTAGCTGCTACAACACTTGGCAACACACTAGTAGAACTCCAACTTCTCTGTGTTGGTTCATCAATAGCATACGGCCTTGGTCTTTTGGGGAGTATTGAATTGTTGTGCGGGTTACTTCGACTTCCCCACTTACCTCATGGATGTACATGGTTCACCTTTTTCCAACTCAGACAAACACAATCAAAAGTTCAGCTTGATCACATTGTTTCAAATTGAGGAAGGTTAGTTTAGCTCACGAGTTGAAGATTTTCAAAGTATAATTTTTCATCTCTATTGTTGCTTTGGTGCTAGTAGGTCTAGATAGTACCACAGTGGAGTCATGTAAGAACACACACATTTCTCCACTACTAGTGAGGATGGTCAGTAGTTGCATGCTTCACCTCTCTGCAAAGGAAGCCTTTCTCTTCTTTCACCTTTGTATTTTTCAAGACGACTTTGGATAGGCATGTATTTATTTTTGGGGTAGAAGAGGGATCCCGACTTATTGAGAGAAGAAGAGGTTGTTCCTTTAGAGAAGCATGTAACACCTCTCACATAGGTTTTCTCGTTTAGATTCTCCCCTTCTCCATTTATACTAGTTGGATAAGCTTGAAAACACAGAGTAGAAGGTTGAGTGCATGGGGCTTCCCAGTGTGGACACATGTTCATGGTTGGACCAAAACTTCCCTTGCAGACGACTCGTATTTCCCGTCAAGACTTCATTGGCCAAAGGTTATAATGAAGCACAAAGAAGACAGACACAAGGCTAGCCAAGTGTTGCACTGTCACAAGTTTCCCAAAATTTAGCGACATACTCTATTCAAAATCTAGAACACAGTATCTAGCAACACTTATTTCTAGAAACAAAAATAATAAGCTATCAAGAAAACAAAACAAATGTAAACAAAAATAGTAAGCAGAATAAACAAGATAAGAACAAAGATAGTAAGTAAGGAAAACAAAATAAAAACAACAAGCAACAAGCAGACTATGTACATGGCATGGGACACGGCCTGGCCTATTGTAAGTAATGCTTGAGATCTTGGTCGTTGACAAGAAGGTTGTAAAACCTCCTGTCAAGTTATTACAGCCAATAAGTGTTTGGGCCAAGCTTCTCTTGCACTGTGTACATATTTCATATCAACATATCATGGATTGAACGCAACAAGTTCTTACATGAGAGATAGGGTGACAGATAACCAAGTATTGATAGATGTGTAAGTCCTCAGGTACTTCACCTAGCTTGTTTTAAGAGTCACACACAGTCCATGTGAAACTAACCTACAGACACAAACAAGAAAACAAACCAAAAAGAAAATAAAGAAGTAGAAGCAAATGCATATGCAAATCGAGTTGGCAAACAAACAAGCAAGCAAGAAAACACACAAAGAAAGAAGAAATCATGCATGCAAGAAAACAACTCAAAGAAAATACTACTCCTACTCCTAAGCTAATAGTGCATCAATCATCTCATGTGAAGTGATACTTCCAATGTAGCGAATGGTGCATTGGCCGACCTATGTTGGTGAAGACATGGTTTGTGATCATCGCAGTTACGTAAACCAGCAAGTATGAAAGGTATAATGATGAAGATGGACAAACTTCCAACTTACAAGCATCCACAGAACAAAAGTGAGTAAAAGCTCATTTCATGCAGTCTGTGGACTTTCCATGGTGTTGTTCTACACTATGTACAGATGTTGAGTGTATGCATTTTCTTGAGTTTGACATGCAAGAAAATGTGACAAAGGTACACCACTTATGTTGTGCAAGTGTGCTTTCTATGTCATATTCCTCCAATGCATGAGTGATGGGATCATGTAGTTCGAGTGGAGGAAGTGAAATCTGAGTGTTAGATTGATTTTGAATGCAAAGCAGAGAGTGATGAGCAGTCTTTAGTGTTTCAACAATTTCCTGATCAAAAGCAAAACCAACCTTAGGACGACAAGGACGTGACATAACCATCAGCTCTAGTTGAAGTGCCTTGATAATATATGGGGTCTCAAATTCATTGACAGATAGATCATCATAGACCAGTGCCTTAAATAGGTTAACAACGATTGAATCAACCTTGTGATCAGATGAAGAAGTAGAGAGATCACGACAACCAAAATAAGTAAATTTAGGATGTTTGTCAACATCCTCATGATTTGATGAATTAGGTAGATGGGTAGATGAGAAACAAGGATGTTCGCCCTTTGTGTTTTCATAAATGACAGATGATAGATTGAACATATTTTTGAAGGAAGATGAGTCTTCTCCGCAATGTAATGAAATACTGACATCCGATGTGTCCTGTCAATGATTGGAAGTGGTAACATCCAAGAATTAGTTTTCATAGGGGAAATCAACAGTGCTAGAATCATAACAGATGTCAGGATAGAGCAGATGATACATGAATGGAAGGGAATCATCCTTCACTGTGGGTTCCTCTTTAGATTCCCTGACACACTCATCATGATAGATGGCACAGGTTGGATTCATAACACCAACTCCATCATCAACACGATCCTCATTCACAATAGGTGAGGAGTCTCGAATTGAAGAGTGCAAGGCAATACAATATAGAGGTTGAGGTATGAATCCATGTGAAAACCAACAGGCTTGCAAGAAACATTTGTGTGGATATCAAGAGAAGGGGGGGGTGGGAGGATGTGGCAATTCAACATATGTGTATGCATGTTCTCCCACATCACTCTGCAATGGTAGAGCTGTTAGTTGAAGTGAAGGTGGACAATCACTTGTGACAATAGCTGTGCATTTCTATGATTGCGCAGGTCCATCACCAAGATATGTTGAGAAGGATTCGAATGATTTAAAGAATTGCAGATTTTTGGATATGTAAAAAAAGATGCTCAAATAATACATTGAGAAATTCCCAATCAATTTCATCTTTTGGAAATTGGCATGCAATATTACAAATGTGTGTGTGAAACTGTTCAACAGATTCATCAGGTTCTTTTTGTAATTCCAGAATTTCTTTGTCGAGTGCTTTATGACTAAGTGATTGAAAGCATGGTCTATCTTTATGACTAGAAGAGAAAGAGAATGAATATGTTTTTAGGTAGTGTGGCACACCAGTGCATGGGGTACCCTCGAAGCATGTACATTTACAACGAGCAGGTCATGTATTCTTCAAAGAGTCCATGTGATTCACATGAGCCTACAACACTAACTGTGTGCCTAACCAAGGCTCTGTATTCTCCACATTCATATGTTTTATGTGACAAGTTATATGAGATCTTCTCCGAGATAATGAAGTCATTTCCATAGGACATATGCTCCGGAAGAGAAAATCTGTAGTTATTCATGATCAATATGCAGAGATTCAAAACATATGTGAGGACTTAGCTTGTCATCTAGCCCTCCTTCTAGCACCAGAACTGTTGACAGTGTTGGACCCACCAATATTCAGGGTATCACTCTGGTATGAAGCCCCAACTAGACCTCACACCATTTAGTGTGGGATTCCCATCCGGTATGATGGCCCGATTTCCATTATATTAAATATTTTCCTCAACTCTTGCTTGTGAGCATAGGAGAATGGTCTACTTTGTCTTGTGAGAAGTGATTTTTGCATGCGTGGTGATTGTAAGTGTCTCTTGTGTCAATGGTTATTTCACCGTAGAGGGAGAGGGTGGGAGTGAGTCCCAACTTGGTTGGGAGTAGTCCCAACTCTGCTAGGAACACACAACATAATAGGACATCCACAACTTCTGGTAGAACAGTCCACATGGATGCAGCAGTCACAACACATAAGGGATGATAACACATATAACACGCAGCGGATTAGTCCACATGAGTACAACGACTGTTATAGAAAGTTTTATATGAAAGGTCTGTCTAATGTCTGGGAGAGTAGTCTATGTGGGCGAGACAACATTAACAGCATACACAACACATTTACATTAACATATATGTATCACAACAAGTGAATTAGTTCAAGTGTTAAACAAAGGTAAAAGCAACATGCATTACAAGTGTTAAAGATTATTCTTTGATGGTCACTATTTCACTTGATGTTGCATCCAGACATTTCACCTTTCTTTTATATTGGTAAGCTTAACAGGTTCATCCATTCGCAAAAGGTGCATTTTCATCCGTCCGTCCTTTCATGAACACATCTTGCATGTTTGCTGGTACGTCCATCCATGGACACATATTTGCATGATCATCTATTCGCAAGCACATCTCTTTGCATGCATCATATGTTCATTCATTGGTGAACCTGTCCTTTTTCATGTGCTCCCTTTGTTTATCCCATCCATCGTCGTGCCATGTTTAATTGTGTACCCATGTTTGCAGTCACTCATGACAAGATGACATCAAATCCAGAAACCTCCTAGTCTACCATGATGCGTGATCATTTCGGATGCAAGTGACTGGGAGAGGTGACAAGGGTGCGAGGCTAGATGGAGGCTCTAGGTATTGGTGATGAAAACTATTCATAACCCATTAGGTGATGAAGATGCAAAATCCTGATCGATAGTGACTGTCCAGGGGGTCTAGCTCAACTAGAGGACAAAACTGCATAGTTTCCGAGAGGAATAATTTGGGCTGCGGAAAGGCTGCACAGGTCAAATCTGCGTAATTTTTAGAACAAGTGGGCAGCTCGAGCTTGGCAGCAAAAATTGCACAATTCATTAGGGTTACCAGGAGTCATGTCCTGGGTCACTGGAACAAAAAACTGCACAATTGTTGAGGGAAACTGGTAGTTAGCTTCTTGGTCACTCGGTAAAAAAAATACATAATTCGTAAGGGGAACTAGGATTCAGCTGCCAGGAGCTCAGAACCAAAAATGCACAATTCCTAAGGGGAACTTGCAGTCAACTGCTAGGAGCTTGGCAGTAAAAACTTATCCAATTCCTAGAGGGAACTGGTCATCATCTGCTGGAGTTTGGCAGCAAAAACTACACAAATCTTCAAGGGATCTTTTAGTTGGCTACCGGGAGTTGCTGGTGGGAAAAACTGGATTGGTTTTAGGAGGCTAGGATGCTAGTCACCTCTGTGCAATTTCTGATCTGAGCAGACTGCTTAACGGTAGAGGGCTTGGTCATGAAATCTGCACAAGTTTTTTGGGTGAGAAGCCGGTCGATTGTTAGGAGAGCTGGTTGGAAACACTGCACAATTTTCTAGGTGAGCAACAAGTCGATTATCGGGAGAGTTGACTAGAAAAACTGCATAATTTTTTGAGGGACACAGGGACAGGAATTAGGTGTCTGTCTGTCCTTTCTGCACAATTTTCTCAATCAGCGAAGTGGGCAACATTTGTAACCTCTGTGCAATATTTTAGGTGAGTTAGTCCTAGGGTGGCTATAGGGTCAAACTCTCCAGTTAACCAGCATGAAGGTTGATTGATTTTCTTGTGGATAATACGGCTTGAAATCACTTGCTTGGTGATTCTACATTGTTTTGGGTGACAATCAATCAAGTCTATGGTGGGGTGATGGTGAGACTGTTAGAGGGGAATCCGGTCGTTAGAACTTCAACAAAGTAACTAATTGTATGAATGAGTGAAATTTGCATACCTAATCTTGCAAACGCATACTTACATGACATGATGATGAGACGACTTAAACCCTCCTCAAACACATGCTCAACATGACTAACCAACAATGTAAGAGATAAGTGCAACACTTGTGGTTGATCATTGCCAGACCATGAGAATGCTTGCGCGATAGTGAATGTGACTCCGTGCATGAGTGTGACATATGTTTTCATAGCAAACACAACAAGTATACATTAAGCAAAGAAATTGAGTATAACCAGAACATGGTCGCAAGCATGACTTTGACACCAACATGCAAGAAGTTGGATGAAATGATCAAGTAAGGTGGGTGTGAAGACTCACACAATCTCATGGAGTGATCCTGAGTGTGTGCAGTCATCAAGTGAAACTCTCAAGGGACGCTCCGAAATTGGGTGCAGGCCAAAATTTTGGAAGGTGGTTGTAGTCGCTATAGCACACTATTACACAAACGGTACTTTTAAGACATTTTCTTAAGACAATAAATTTTTTGTCTTAAAAAGTTACTTTTTATTTAATTATTTTACATTAAGATTTAATACTAATTGAGTTGTCTTAAATATAAATTTTAAGACAAAAATAATTTGACACAAAAATATTTTGGGATAAAACTTTATATTTAAGACAAAAACAGTTTGAGACAAAAATATTTTCAGACAAAATTTTATATTTAAGACAAAAACAATTTGAGACAAAAATATTTGAAGACAAAATTTATATTTAAGGCAAACACAAGTTAATACAAAAATATTTTAAGATAAAACTTTGTATTTAAGACAAAATTAGTTTGAGACAAAAATATTTTAAGAGAAAACTTTATATCTTAGACAATGGTCATTTAAGACGATGACAATTAAGATCAAACCCATTTAAGACAATTAACAATTAAGACAAAACCATATCAATTTAAGACAATATTATTTAACACCTACAAAATTGACTCTGATAGTGCACCGTAAGTCTAGAACCTTGTAAGCTACTACTCTCCTGTGCCTATATTGAGGTTTTTATTTCACTTACCATTCACATTATCTTATGTAAAGACAACAATTTGTTGGCCTCTTTATTTTGTCGTGGTATCCGGCTCTGAAGAACACAAAAAATTTTCCTAGCAAGATTTCTTGGACATCAATTCCTCTCTTGTCCCTTCGATCTGTGTTGATACCATTAGTGATTTGCGGGTGCATGTGGTGCGTGTTAACGAACGTGATTGTAATACATTTGGAAGCAAGTTTCTTCGTGAAGTGCATCATGGGAGTTATGTGACCTTGTGTTGGATATGGGAACAGGAGGGCATGCAAGGATTCCGGGTTGCGACCCATCGAATGGATGGATTGTGAGTGAGAACGTTAATTGGCTATTGATTAATTAACTCACACTCACATGTATTGTAATATATCGATTGTGTGGAGTTAGTTTAACACTGACAATTTTTTTTTTAGAAGAAGGATACCGAGGTGATTAAAGTTGGTTGGAATATGGGAAAATTTTGTAGCAGCTGTGTTTGAATTATGTTTTTTTTATAGTGGAAATGGATTCAGTACCATTAAAAATATTTGGGGAACCTAAAATCTTGAAATATAATAGTTGTAACATGGATTTACAAAAATCTATATAAGATTTTTATCAAAATTTTATCTGAATTTTTATTAGTCTCTTTAGACTATGGTTTTTTAAAATAAAAGTGCTTATATTGGGTAATTGTGTTTTTATGGTGAAAATAGGTTTAGGGCTAATAACTCACTTGCTAATGAACTGTAAATGCAGGGAGCTATATAATTCTAGCCTTAAATTTTGACAGACCAGTAATTCAACTATAGACATATGCAAAACGATGCCAACTATAAACCTATGGAGTCGTCTAACCAAGTGGAGGAATTGCACGGACGGCCAAAAGTAGCAAGAATCTGGGCAAAAAAAAATTGAAAAATTTGAAAGAGACTATTTCAATTGTGTTTTTGATGGTGGAAATAGATTAAGTGCCATCAAAAATGTCTGGAATACCTACAATTTTGATGTTTAACAACTATAACTTGGATTTACAAAAATCCTTACCCAATTTTCTCTAAATATAACCAAAATTTCCATAATTTTCCAAGCAACTCCTCAATGTAGTTAGACTACACTTAAACCTATACAACCCTATACATTTATTGCCCATTTACTATTTGTCGCCTCATTTTTTGTTGAGAAAAATTTGGGGCATTTAGCGGTCGCTTTCTCTTCACTAGAATCACTAATATTGTGATGTTTTTCGCAAGGTTAAATTATTGACCACACCATACACGACATGTCACATGAGGGTATCCTTTTTTTAAGGGAGATAATTCCATGTATATTACAAACTCTGGTTATTTTACAATACTTTGACTCGATGCTTAGAGCGCAACAATGGCGTGCATTGAATCCAAAAATGTTGAAAAGCGAAGACCGTGAGATACAAGTAATGTGCAATGACATATGCAATGACATTGCCACTAGAAAATATTAAAATATGATTCATAAATATAGAGTAGGTAATATCTTTAAGATATGATAATCAAGTCAAGTCTATAAAAATAGAGTAGCTAGTATTTTAGAATGCAACTTTAAACATTATTTACTAAGTTTGTTTGTTATTTTTTATTTTGTTTATGTGATAAGGGTAAAGGGATATTTAATGGGTAGGATATTATGTTAATTATTAATTTAGTGCATGGTGTTAAATATTTAGATTGGAAAGTGTTTTTATAAAAATAAAAAATAAAATGTTAATAAAAATCATTTATGATAAGTATGAGAATAAAATAATATTCAATAATTTTAAAGTTTATTTTGTGTGATATTCATATAATTATGAAAGAGTAATGATAGGTAAAAACTATAAAAATTATTTATTGGAAAATTATTTTTATCTTTTTATTTTTTTTAACAAAATTATATTGTTAAAGAAATATTTATTTTTAGTATTTATATAAAGAAGCATTTTGTATAAATAAATTTTGTTGTTTTCGATGTAAGTTAGGTATGATTTTATATTACTTTCAATAAAATATAATATTTTTATAATTATTGGGATATCATTCACATAATTTATGTTATAGCTGAATTTTTTTTTTTTTTGTCTAAATTATCATTTCATCTATTAAGACAGATTCATATAATATATTGTACTTATGTCTACTTGAAAATAGCCTAATTAACTTAGAAATAGAATTCTTAACTAGATTAGCTTGCCTACTTAGATACAAGAAATCCAAAACAAACATCTTGACTAATTAGGTTACAAGAGAGTCCACTAGAATTGTTATAGGGTCACCACCCTCTTTATCACTACCAACGAAGTCCATGTCTATAAATTTCTTAGAAAGAATAGATATGTTAGTGCCTAGTTCTCTAAGTTACAACATGAAGGCATCTCCCATGATGGTTTTAATTTTCCAATATAGATTGATTGGTTCCATACATTTGATATACCTCGCGCTATTGTTTCTTAGATGTCATATAACATTATTAATATTATCCTCTCTCTCTACATCATATTAGAAATGTCATTCCATCGAATCTTGTTTCCTTCGAAGTCGATTTCCAGCCTTATAACAAAAGAGGTTTTTTCTTGTTATGAAGCAGCAAAGGATTCAACATTCACATGAGCCCTTGAATAATGATGTTTCCTTCTCCTAACATGTCTATGGAGACCTTTAGAAGTATTGTGATGCAACACAATAAATTATAGACTAGAGACAAGAAGTATGAGAATAAAACTTCTAAGGGGAGTTAGTATTCGAATGATGAAACCCAACAGTGACCACCATCCAAGAGAAATAATAGAAAATATATGGGAGGTTTGGGCCAAGAAGTAATAAAAAAGGCAATGGTATAGGAAGCAAGGAAGTGAGTTGGGAGGTGAATTTAGGTTGATAGATTGGGAGGTTTTCCTAGATCTATTAAACAAAATCGAATACCTTTAAGAATGGGAAATGGAAATAAAAAACAAGTAAATTTAGACAAAAATAAATAAATAAATAAACTTACCCAAACATCATTTAGAGTTGGGTGTCCCCCAAAAGAACATAATGTTTAAGCTAGCTAGCCATAAATTATGAAATAATTTCCATCATGGGTGAGGAATGCACTAGGGTCGATTTGCAATAACCATTAAATGTAGGAGTGAACATCCATGAGTGCAAACTGAGTTTGAGGTGATATCCTTTAATATCATTTGCATTCATTCGAACACGTAGATTATCTGAACAATCCATTTACCACAAGCCCGTGATTTCACATGGTGGGATTTATATGGGGAGGGGCATCATGTGTCTAAAAATTACGTATGTGTTATAGATTTAAAAAATCCATAAACAAATTGGGATATATATATAGATATAAAGAATAAAGAAAATTTTGGAGCACTAATGACTGTGGAAGGTTTGGTTTCATATGAGAGAAAAAAATAGCCCCATGTCCTTTTCTATTGCTCTATATTGTCATCTCTACAAAAATCTAGTGACTATGTTGACAGTGTTGGACTAGCCAACATTTAGCTGTTCACCCCTGTATGAAGGCCCAACTAGACCTCACACCATTTGGTGTGGGAGTCCCATCCATTACAATGGCCCGGTTGCCATTATCTTAAATATTTTCCTCAACTCTTGCTTGTCAGCACAAGAGAGTGGTCTTCTTTGTCTTGCGAGAAGTGAGGTTTGCATGCCTGGTGATTGTAAGTGTCTCTTGTGTCAATCGTTCTTATAATCTAGAGGGAGATGATGGGAGTAGTCCCAACTTTGCTAGGAACACACAACATAATAGGATGTTCACATCTTCTGATGAAACAATCCACATGGATGCAGCAGTCACAAAACACAAGGGAAGATAACATGTATAACACTCAACAGATTAGTCCACCCGAGTACATCAATTGTCATAGCAAGTTTTATGTGAAAGATTTGTGTGATGTTCGGGAGAGTAGTCTACATGGGGAAGACAATGTTAACAACATATAAAAGACATTTTCATTAACATATATGTAGTACAACAAGTGAATTAGTTTAAGAGTTACACAAAGGTTAAATAAACACGCGTTACAAGTGCTAAACATTAGTCTTACAATAGTTACAATACATGTGTTAAAATGTGCTGCCCTGTGACCAAGCTTGTGAATTAAGCGAAAGTTCCAAGACACATCATTAGACCATAAATCACTAACCCTCCATATGGGGTGTTGGAGCCACTACTTACTCCTCCAATAAAAGATTACAGACTCTCAAGGCTATGGAGGAGGAAATGAGGTGAACGATTCCCTTGCATGTACAAACGTGGGGGTATTTATAGCCAAGGGTGAAACTGACCCTTGTGATTGTTCGACTACCATCATGACTATTTGACTTCAATGAATTTTCAACTTTACATGACTCTTCATACAAAAAGTGGGTATCTTTGACTTCCACGTTACATTACATTGATTGACAGTATGGCCCACAATAGAGATTTGGACAACATGACTCGACATGACAGTTTGGGTACATTCATGCTATTGTGGGTGTGTATGTC
The DNA here is from genome assembly GCA_000404065.3 of Pinus taeda. NCBI lineage: Eukaryota > Viridiplantae > Streptophyta > Pinopsida > Pinales > Pinaceae > Pinus > Pinus taeda. The sequence goes on along the minus strand of APFE031573892.1, from coordinate 198,630 downwards.
GAGCTGCAATGCTATTAGATGATGGATGTCGTCATGGTGTGTCACAACCTCACCTTGACATGGCAAAGTGCATGCAGTCTCCGATGGTCATTGGTTCACTTGATGTTGCATTCACACATTTATCCTTGCTTGTATGTTGGTAGCCTTGATAGGTGCATTCATTTGCGAAAGGTGCATGTTTTTCCACCTATCCTTTCGTGAACACACATTGCATGTTTTCTCATTTATCCATCCACAGACACATATTTTCATGTTCATCAGTTCGCGAGCACATCTCTTTGCATGCATCATCTCTTCATCTGTTGGTAAATCTATCCTTCTACATGTGCTCCCTTTGTTCATCCCATCGTCATGCAATGTTTTTTTGTGTACCTATCTCTATAGTCACTCATGACAAGACACCATCAAATCGATAAACCTCCTAGTCTACCATGATGCATGATCATTTCAGATGCAGATGACTGGGAGAGGCGAAAAGGTTGCAAGGTGCAATGGAGGCTCTGAGTACTGCTGTAGAAGGCATTGGATGATGAAGATGGGTAATCCAGATCAATAGTGACTATCCACAAGGTATGGCTCAATTGGAGGACAAAACTGCACAGTTTTTGAGAGGAACAATCAGGGCTGCAGAAAGGTTAGACATGAAAAATCTATGCAATTTCCAGAATGAACAGGTAGTGGGAACTTGGCAGAAAAAAATGTGCAATTCCTGAGGGGAACTAGCAGTCAGCTACTGGATCATTGGCAGCTAAAACTGCAAATTCCTGAGGGAAACTACTAGTCATTTGTTGGGTCAATGGCAGCAAAAATTGCACAATGCCTAAGGGGAACTGGCAGTCAACTTCCTGGAGCTTGGCAACAAAAACTGAACAATTCCTAAGGAGAACTGGATGTTAGTTTCCGTATCTTTTCATAAAAACCTGGAAATTCATGGAGGGCACTAGCAGATAGCTACTGCAACTTGACAAAAAAAACTATTGAATTCCTAGAGGGAACTGTGAGTCGACCGTCGGGAGTTGCTGGCATGAAAAACTGTGTTGATGCTAGGAGGGTGGCCTTCTAGTCACCTCTGCATAGTTTTTGAGTTGATTGGACTGCTAGGTAGTAGAGGACATTCTCATGAAAATTGCGCAATTTTCTCTGTGAGCAACCCATTGACTATCAGGAGAGATGGTTGGAAAAACTGCACCATTTTTTGAGGGAGACAGGGATGGGCACTAGGTGTCTGTCCAGCCTATCTCCACAATTTTCTTAGTCAACAGAGCAGGCAAGGTCTACAGCCTCTATGAAATTTTTGAGGGGAGTCAGTCACAGTGTGGTTGTTGGGTCAACATCTCTAGTTGACCAACATGAAGGTTGATTGATTTTCTTGCAGACAATGTAGCTTGAAATTGCTTGCTTGGTGCTTTTGTGCTGTTGTGGGTGACAGTCGATTAAGTCGATGGTGAGGTGATGGTCCAGCTATCAGAGGGGAATTTGGTCATCCAAAATTCAACAAAGTGACTAATTGTGTGAATGAGTGAAAGATGCATACGAGATCTTGTAAACACATACTTACTTGACTTGACAACAAGATGACTCAAACCATTCTAACACACATGCTCAACATGATTGATCGATGGGATAAGTGACAAATGTGACACTTGTGGTTGATTTTTGGTCGACCGTGACGATGCTTGCGTGATAGTGAATTTTACTCCATGTGTGAGTGCGACAGATGTTTTCATAGAAAAAACAAGAAGTATAGATGAAGCGAAGACTTTGGGTATAACTAGAATAGGGTCACAAGCATGACGTTGACATCAACATGTAAGAACTTGGGTGCGAATACTCACACAACCTCATGAAGTGATCTTGAGTGTGTGTAGTTATCAAGTGAAACTCTCAAGGGAGGCTCTGAAATTGGGTGCAGGTCAAAATTTTGGAGGGTGGTAGTAGCCACTACAACACTTGGCAACACACTGGTAGAACTCTAGCTTCTCTGTGTTGGTTCATTGATAGCACAAGGCCTTGGTCTTTCGGGGAGTATTGAATCATTGTGCGGGTTACTTTGACTTCACCACTTACCTCATAGACATACATGGTTCGCCATTTTCCAACTCAGTCAAACACAATCAAATGTTCAGCTTGATTAGAGTGTTTTGAATTCGGGAAGGGTAGTTTTGCTCACAAGTTGAAGATTTCCAAAGTATAAGTTTTCATCTCTGGTGTTGCTCCATTGCTAGTAGGTCTAGACAACACCCCGAAGGAGTCACGCGGGAACACGTGCATTGCTCTACTACCAGAACAATCTGGGCTGGAGAAAGGCTAGGTATGTCAAATCTGTGCAATTTCTAGAACAAGTGGGCAGCTCAAGCTTGGTAGAAAAAATTGCATATTTCTTGAGGGGAACTAGAAGTCATCTCCTGTGTCAATGGAACAAAAAATTGTGCAGTTCCTAAGGGCAACTTATAGTCAGCTTCTTGGTCACTCGCTGCAAAAATTGCACAATTCCTATGGGGAATCGTGATTCAGCTGCTGGGAGCTTGGCAGCAAAAATGTGTAATTCTTGAGGGGAACTGGTAGTCAGCTACTGGCAGCCTGGCAGGAAAAACTGCGCAATTCTTGGAGGGAACTGGTCGTCAGCAGTTGGAGCTTGGTAGAAAAAAATACGCAATTCTTGGAGGGAACTGTCAATTGACTACTGGGAACTGCTAGTGGGAAAAACATCATTAATGCTGGGAGGTTGGGATGTTGGTCACCTCTGCACAATTTCTGAGCTGAGAGGATTGCTCAGTGGTAGATGGCTTGCTCATGAAAACTGCACAATTTTTCTGGGTGAGCAACCGATCGATTGCCGAGAAATTTGGCTGGAAAAAATGCATAATTTTCTAAGTGAATAGCAAGTTGACTGTCGAGAGAGTTGGCTGGAAAAATTGTGCAACTCTTTTAGGGATATAGGGACAGGAATTGGGTGTCTATTTGTCTTGTCTACACAATTTTCTCAATCAATGAAGTGGGCAATGTTTATAACCTCTGTGCAATTTTTTAGGGGAGTTAGTCCTACGGTGGCTACCGATTCAAACTCTCTGGTTAACCAGCATGATGGTTGATTGATTTTCTTGCGAACAACACAACTTGAAATGGATTGCTTAGTGCTTCTATGTTTTCCTGGGTGACAGTCAATCAAGTCGATGGTGGGGTGATGGTCAGACTATTAGAGGGGAATCTGATCATTAGAACTTCAACAAAGTGACTATGTGTGTGAATGAGTGAAAGATGCATACGTGATCTTGGAAACACATACTTACATGACTTGATGACAAGATGACTCAAACCATTCTCACATACATGCTCAACATGACTAACTGATAGTGTAAGCAATAACTGCAACACTTGTGATTGATCATTGGTGGACCGTGAGGACAGTTGCACGACAGTGAATGTGACACCGTGTGTGAGTGTGACATATTTTTTCATAGTGAACACAATAAGTATACACGAAGAAAATAATTTGAGTATAACCAAAACATAGTCGTAAGCATGACTTTGACATCAACATGCAAGGATTTGGGTGAAATGATCAAGCAAGGTCGGTGCAAAGACTCACACAAGCTCACGAAGTGATCCCGAGTGTGTGTAGTCATCTAGTGAAACTCTCAAGGGAGGCTCTGAAATTGGGTGGAGGCCAAAATTTTGGAGGGTGGTTGTAGTTGCTACAACACACTACTACATAGACGATACTTTTAAGACATCTTCTTAAGACAAAAGAATTTCTTTGCCTTAAAAAGTAACTTTTTGTTTTATTATTTTAGATTAAAATTTAATATTAATTGAATTGTATTAAATAGAAATTTTAAGGAAAAAATAGTTTAAGACAAAAATATTTTAGGACAAAACTTCATATTTAAGACAAAAGTAGTTTGAGACAAAAATATTTTCAAACAAAATTTTATATTTAAGATAAAAACAATTTTAGACAAAACTATTTGAAGATACTTTATATTTAAGAAAAAAAATTAAGTCAAAAATATTTTAAGACAAAACTTTATACTTAAGACAAAAACAGTTTGAGACAAAAATATTTTAAGACAAAACTTTATACTTAAGACAACGATCATTTAGGACAATGACAATTATGATGAAACCCATTTAAGACAATTGACAATTAAGACAACATCGTATCAATTTAAGACAATATTATTTAACACCTGCAAAATCTACTCTGATAATGCACCCTAAGTCTACAACCGTGTAAGCTACTACTCTCTTGCACCTATATTGAGGCTATTATTTCACTTACCATTAACATTATCTTATATAAAGACAACAATTTGTTGGGCTCTTCGTTTTGTGGCGGTAGCTGACCTTGAAGAATGCAAAAAAATTTCCTAGTAAGATTTCCCAAACATCAATTCCTCTCTTGTCCCTTCTATCTATGTTGATACCATTAGTGATCTACTGGTGCCTATGGTGCATGTTAAAAAACATGACTATAACACCTTTGGAATCAAGTTTCTTCATGAAGTGCATCATGGGAGTTATGTGACCTTGCGTTGGGTATGGGAATAGGAGGTCATGCAACAATTTCGTGTTGCAACCCATTGGATGGTTGGACTGTGAGCAACAACATTAATTGGCTACTGACTAATTAACTCACACTCACATGTATTGTAATATAAGGATTGGGTGGAGTTAGTTTAGCACCAGCACATTTTTTTTAAGAAGAAGGATACTGAGGTGATTAAAATTGGTTGGAATATGGGAAAATTTTGCAGTAGCTGTGTTTGAACTATGTTTTTTTATATTAGAAATGGATTTAGTACCATTAAAATTATTTGGGGAATCTAGAAACTTGAAATATAACAGTTGTAACATGGATTTACAAAAATCTTTATAAGATTTTTATCGAAATTTTATCTAAATTTTTATTAATCTGTTTAGACTATTGTTTTTTAAAATAACAGTGTTTATATTGGGTAATTGTGTTTTTATGGTGAAAATAAATTTAGGGCTAATAAATGACTTACTAATGAATTGTAAATGTAGGGAGCTATAGATGTCCAGCCTTAAATTTTGACAAACTCGTAATCCAACTATAAACATATACAAAACCATGCCAACTATAAACCTATGGAGTCATCTAAACAGGTGGAGGAATTTCCCGAATGGCCAAAAGTAGCTGGAATCCGGGCAAAAAAATTTCAAAAAATCTGGTAGAGATTGTTTGAATCGTCTTTTTGATGGTGGAAATAGATTCAACACCATCAAATACGTCTAAGACATCTAAAATTTTGAAGTTTAACAACCATAACTTGGATTTACAAAAATCCTTACCCAATTTTCTCTGAATATAACCAAAATTTCCATAACTTTCCGAGCAACTCCTCAGTGTAGTTAGACTACACTTAAACATATACAGCTCTATACATTTACTTCCCATTCAATATTTGTCACCTCATTTTTTGCTGAGAAAAATTTGGTGTGTTTAGCATTCGTTTTCTCTTCACTAGAATCACTGATATTGTGATGTTTGTCGCACGGCTAATGTATTGGCCATACCATACATGACATGTCACATGAGGGTATCTTTTTCTTAAGAGATATAATTCCGTGTATATCACAATCTCTGGTTATTTTACAGTACTTTGACTCGATGCTTAGAGCATAGCAGTGGCATGCATTGAATCCAAAAATGTTGAAAAGAGAAAACCGTGAGATACAAGTAATGAGCAATGACATATGCTATGAATTTATTGTTCACAATGGTAAGTAAGTGCAGAATCTAAAGAGACATGATGTAGTGCGTACATTCATCAATCAATCAATCATTCTACGTGCTTAGGAGTAGAGTACAAACGTGTGTCTGTGTGTTCGTTCAGATTTTTGTGTTTGGGCCAAATGACTTGACATGGCACGAGGTGATTAGAGGATTCACATGGAGGCCCTGGCATTAGAGTAAGGAATGGATTGACAAGGATAAAGGGGTTAATTAGAGGCCAGATCAGATTTAGAGAAGTGAGGGAGTGAGTGTCTAAAACAAAACATATAATTTCTATGGCTACATCTTGTACGGGTGTAAGGATGTTAACAGATATAATTTAATGTGAAAAGTGGAAGAAAAGATGCGATACATGAGGCAATGAAGAAAAGATTGAATAAATGGAGTCAATTGAATCATTCATCTATATATATATATATGTATATATATATATATATATTAGTGGGTGACGAAGAATTTAGTCCATATGGGCGTGCTCAATTATTTGGATGCTAACTACTTTTTCTTCACATGTTAACATGAATCGGTTCGGTTGTTGTGTGCATCAAAGCATCTGTGCATATGCTCCTTCCTTTGTTTTTTTTTTGTGTTGTTTTGAGATCCATTGATCAGTCATACAATTGTCATCACTCACATAACATCTATCCAATCACCGTCTACCGGATGAACAACTAGAATGCCTCAATCGTGCCCTGGTTATTTAGGGCAATCATATCTTGTTCTTTGTGCTCTTGTTCTCTTCATGTAATCGTCATTCTGATCTAATGAATACATGAAAATACAACCATAAGCCAAATTAGCACCCATTTCTTGCAAAAAACAGAAGAATTTTTGGGTGAAAACAACTAAATGGAATTGGGTGTGCCCAACCTTAGGGACAATGCGCTACAATATAGACAACCCTCTAGGTCAGTGCACTGCAGCACACCTTTTGATGATGAAAGGGTGTGCTAATCCCAGGTTTGAAAATTGAAACCTGAGGGGCCCCAAAAACTAAATTTTTTTTCCTAAAATTGAAAATGAATGATATGAAATGAAAGAGAACAGAGATAGCTCTTACCTGGTTTGGATGGAATGAGGAATGCTACACTAAATCTTCCACAATATGCTGGTGAACTTCGATTTAAAAACTACTCCAAAGCACCAAAATCAAAGAGTAAAGGTTAAATGGTAAAAATGAATGGTAAAACTTGTTTTTATGTTTACTTCTTGCACATTAATCAAGTAAACATTAGCTTTTATTCATTTTATCCATGAAATAGTTATTTTTAATCTATTTTGATGGTGTTTTGAATAGGTTTGACAACTGACATGCAAAGTTCGACATGCTCAAATGTAAATTGAACATATTTTACCACAAAGCAAACTTTTATCTCTTTTTTTGAGCTTTGTTAAAAACGGAAAAGAAACCCCCTTGGAGCCGTCTTTAAGCTCTTTTTGGACACTCTAAACATGAAAAGATTGTCGAGTGCTTGTGATTTCCAATTTATTAATCCATTGGAATTGATATCTACTCAGTATAAGATTAACTACGAAAAATGAATACATTGATCAAACATGGTCAATAGGTTCTCTCTCGTATTGTTTTATAATTTTTTGGACTTGAGAGACAAATCTATGAAAAAGAACTTTTGGAGTTTCCTTTTCATCCCTTTTCAAACTCTCTAAACATTGAAAGGATTGAGTTATCTTTGTCGTTAAAATCATTAAATGCATCAAATTGCAACAAACTTGTCCATCTAGACAAGACGGAGTTTCACCTTTGCTAGACTCATTAAAGCATCAAATAGCGATCGGTTCATCCGAAGGGTGGAATTATACAACAGCCATATGTTATCCTCCTCAAGGTTGATAAAAATAAAGAGGTACTAGTCAGCAATGACTGGGGAAAATGAGAAAAAGGGGAGAACACTTTATGGTAGCAAGTCGCTCTTGAACATGACACTTTCACCTGAACACCATGACTATGTGGGTTGGGTCACTCAACTTGATGGTCATCACACTGTTGGTTTACCATACCATCCATCAAGGCCCTCCTGCGATGAGTCACTTCTTGTCGACATCAGCACATTATCCAAGAAGTTTACTTAGAAACACCCCTTTAGTACCTTGAGGCTTGCATACATCAATAGCAATTTTATCACTTCTGATGATAGGTTGACATCACTGGCCTTTGACCGAAAGACTTTGTATGGTGTTGGACATCAACTCATTTATTCACACCATGCAAAATTTAATATAGTACCTTGAGTGTCATTATCATTATCGATGATTCCTCATGTGTATGTTAACGACTTACATCATTGGCTGGTAATCAGACGATGTCTTCCCATGTTCAACTTCAGATCATCTATTCACATGGTTTGACTTTTAATTGAGCGAAAGATTGAATAAGATTGAAGACCCCGATCTAGTTTCATCCATCTGGGTTGCGATATTTTTAGGAGTACTAAATCAAATGTACAATAGCCTTATACTCATGGTCATCCATTCATGGGTTTATATCTATAGACAACTATATTTGTACATGTAATGAAAGTTTATAAGATGAGCATGGGTATGCCTTCCCTCAACAAGTTCATGATAAAAAAATCAAACTATTATGATATATGTATTGTAATTGACGCAGGTCACCTTCCACTTTGAAACCTCCTCTCCACATAGTAAAGTATTTCACTCGACATACATATTTACAACTTCATGCTTTAGGGGGAAACTGTTACAGATCCATTTAGGCACATCAACCCCGACTTACAGATTTGTACTATTAGGGCCCATCAAACTGTAATTCAGTTATTACATGCCCTAATGAAGTCAACCATCAAAATGCCTACTTCCAAACAGATTCCATGAATAAAATCATCCAAAAACTACCTCTAAGAAGATCAGTGCAAGCAGGCGTTTATCAGGGTGCACTGCAGTGCAACCCAGTACACTTCCAGGGTGGATGGCAGCGCACTTGAGCCATCTTTGGCCTGCGCTGGGCAAATTTGAGTGAAATATGCATTGGAGTTTGGAATATTCCTATCCATAGGATGCCTCTAGAAGTTTCCTAAGGATATCCACTCCTTTGGGCTCAAAATTGGATGAGGGAGCAATTTAAGGAACAACATTCCCTTTATCCCTTCCTCCATGGAACTAAATCCTATGTTTGGGAGGGCATTCATTGTCACCATTTATGGCATATCTTCCTTCATTCACCTATAAAAGGACCACTCATCTAAGTGATCAGGGGCTGTAAATAATTGAATTATAGTGAGGTGTTGTTAGTATGAGACTTGAGTTGGTTTCAAGTAGTGTAATGATTTCAAAATGTCTTGCTTGTTATGAGGAGAGGATGGGATTGTACTGGAGGAGTGACACTGAATCAAGAAAATTGGGTTATAACTCTTCCTTTTACTAATAAAGTGTTCAAAGCTTTTTCCATATGTTTTTATTGTTTATTGATGCTTTCATATGTGTATTATGCGCTTGATTCCATTTTATATTTAATCAATAGATCATTATCATATGATTTGTTCGGTTTTTGTCTTTTGTCTGTGTAGGTACATTTCAAGCAGATTAAGTACAGAAAGGAGTGACATAATTGGTGAAGGGAGATATGGTGTAAGTGAAAGCTTCAAGTAGGCTTCTTTACTGTCTTATTTAAACTATTGGTTATAGAAAAAGTAGACAATTCTTTGCACTGTTGTTCTAGACATAGCTACTAGTCTAGGGGTTTATTTTTTTATCCAAAGACACTAAGACTTCCCAAAACATGCCATTCACCTGTCGTGGGAATGATTCTCCATTCAATTTTACCAACTAAACTTCTCCACCATCGATAATCTTCCGTATGACATAGGGCCCAAGCCAATCCATCCTAAATTTCCCTACAAATTTATCAAAATTGTTGTCATATAAAAAGACCATATCATTTACCTTGAAGATGTGCAATCTGATGTGATGAACGTGACAGTCCTTTTCATGCTCATTCTATACCTATGGATATGCCATTTGTGAAAGGCCTTTCCATTCCAAGCTATGCACAGACTAGGTACAATATACCCTATTGGCATACTGGCTTCCATGCCATAAACTAGTTTGAACGATGTTTGTCCAGTCAACTTCTTCCAAGTCATTCTATAATCCCATAGCATCTAGGGTATGCACACATCCCAGTCGTTTTTTTGAGCATTGCAAACCTTCATGAATGCACTCTCTAATACTTTATTAAACACTTCCACCATCCCATGAGCCTACAGATTATAAGGTGTGCTCTTCTGATGTTACACCTGAAACTCCTCCGTCATCGCATTGATTGTCTAATTGAGAAAGTGTATACTGCGATCACTCATTAGAATTTTTGGACAACCAAAGCTTGTCAGTACGTGGTCAAAGATAGATTTTGTAGATATCATGCTCATACATTCTTTCACAAGCTGTGCCTCTACCCATATGGTGAAATATCCAGTCATCGTGATGATGTACCATGCACCTGTCTTCTTTCCTAGCGGCTGAATTGGTCCTACAAAGTCAATCACCCACTTCTCAAAGGGCTGTAGTGATACCTCTAGATTCAGTAGTAGCTCATTCCTGTGCAAGGATTTGCCAATCCTTTGGAAAGCATTCCATGCCCTACAATATGCTTTTGAGTCCTTATGCAAGGTTGGCCACCATAGCCTAGTGCATAGCATATTCTTCCTTGTTGCTTTTCCTGCATAATGAGCTCCCGCAGCTCCGTCATGAGCCTCAGTGACGATGTTCTTTCATTGAAACTCTGGCACATAACATCGCAATATTCTGACCACATTTTGTACAAGTGCCCTACAATGACAAAAAACTTTGTCGCGCACACCAGCAGTTCCTTATTTTGTTTGTTTCTATATCCTTTCGGAGTTGTACCTGTCATTAGGAAGTGTATAATATCTTCAAAGTGACATTCTATGATGCACACTACAAAGAGCTTTGTGTTAGGTAGCCCCTCCTCTAAATTAGTAGGTTCCTCTCCCGTTTTGATGCATGACAAATGATCCTGTCCAACATTCAAACGTCCTCGTTTCACAATAACTTCAAAATCATACCCCTAGAACAACAACAACCACCTGCATATCTTTCCCGCCAACACTGGCTTGTTGACCAGGTATTTTAATATGGAATGGTCCATATATATCTTAACGTGTCCACCTAACAAATAGTGCCTCAACTTCTAGAGCACGTACACCATAGCTAAACCTTCGCGTTATGTTGTGGAATATTTTTTCTCCACTTTGGACAGCTTTCTACTTGCAAACGCTATAGGATGATCCAAGTCCCCTTCACTGACCCGTGTCAGTACTGCTCCCAGCGCAATACATGACACATCCACATGCACATGAAATTCCTTCTTCTAATCTAGGAAGACTACGATCGGCACAGTGACCATCTTCTCCTTCAGCACATCCATTCTCTTATAGCATTCTTCATTCCAACAGAATGTAGCATCCTTTTCTAACAATTTTTCCATCGGCATGGTAATATGGACATAACTCTTGATGAATTTCCTATAGTATCCCGTATGCCCCAGTGTTGCACACAACTGTTTCACACCCATGGGCACCTCCAAGTTGATTATGACCGCGATCATAGTTGGGTCTACCATCAAGCCATGTATACATACAACATGGCCTAGAAAGATCCCGAAAGGGATGCAAAATAAATGTTTCTTCAGATTGAGCATGATCTGGTATCTCGGGCATGTATCTAGCATTAAGCACAGACTTGCCAAATGACGCTTCACCAGTCTGAACACCGTCCAATCATCGAAGTACACTTCCATAAATTTAAGAATAAATCCTTGAATGATGTGATGACTACATGTGAAAAGATCATCAGCGTGCTCTTCAGCCCAAAATCCATCAACATATACTCAAAGCATCCCTATTTAGTCACAAACGCCGTCTTACTTCTATCCTCCGGTGCGATTTTGATTTCATGGTACCCAGAGAACCCATCAGTGAATGAATATGCTTCTTGGCCACCGACATTATCCAAGGCCTCATCAGTGAACAGGGTTGCGAAGGGATCATGCATGCCAGCACCATTCAACTTCCTGACGTCTACGCGTATCCTTATTTCTTCCTTCTTCTTCTTTTCCTGAACCACTATAGGGCTTACCCAATCAAATTCTTTCACTGGTTCAATAATACATGTCACTATCATCTTATCTAACTCTACACAGATCATTTCCTTAGACTTCAGATTGAAGTGGTAAGGGCTTTGTTTCACAGGTTTGGCATCCAGTTGTAGGGTGACGTTCATGACACCCAGGTTTACTATTATCCCTTTCACATCGGAAAACTTTGTGGGGAATAAGTCCTGATATTTGTGGAGTAGTTCGATGACCTTATCTACTGTCACATCATCCCAATAGTCACCAATAGTTTCAAGCTTCGGTTCTGTCTCCATGCCAATGTTCACCTCCCTGGTCTTCAGTACCTCAATTATGTCTTGGTTCTCTAGCTGTGGTCCTTCAAGTCTGTGGTGACCTTTAGTCTCCATGATATTAATATTTCGTGGGTCTTTGTCTTCTTCTTTTGCTGTTACATTGTAACACTCCAGTGTGTGGCTCAGCTGGGTATTCTAATCAGGTTGAATCAAGTCTAGAGCATCCTGTAGTATCCTAAAGATGATTGTCTTCACCTCCTACAATGCTTGATTAGTAGATTCAAATCCATCTTCGAAACTGAACGTCCTCAAATATCCTTGGCATAAAGCATTCCATTCTTCAGTGCCATGAGGGAGTTCTATCTCCAAGTACCAATTAATTGGCATAATATCAAAGTTACGACAAAAAATATTAACCCACTCTAGTTGTGGCTTTGCTCCATATACTTCAGTCCATTTGGCCAAATGATCATGTTGATCATTCCTCCCATCGTACTTTTCTATTAGTCGTACATTTGGGTGGCCAAAGTGTATCCTCGTCATCCTTTTATATTCAAGCCAATTGTGAAAATTGTCCTTGTGTGTACCCCACCATCTTACAGATGTAGTGCACAGTGCCCAACGAATGCCTAAAAGTGATGCTTCTTGGGCACTTCACTTTCAAATACATCCAAAAAGTGATCAACGTTATTTAACCCATCACAGTGAGGAAGACTTCTTACCTCTGATGATACGTAATGCAACGACTTGGTCATCATAGTACAATGCAGCGTAGATACTTGATGTAGCTAGTTTTGCAAGTGCTCTAGTTCTTTGTCTAAATCTAATGTGAAGGAGCTCTCACAGTCCCATGGAATACATATGTATGCTATCAAATTCATCCAATCCTGGTCTCACATCGTTATTTGTAAACCTATTCCAAATCATCATCACTTTCATAATCACGGACCGGTTCTATATGGTGCGGTCCTTCTTGCAGGATCTAGTGGCACCACTACGCGCAGCGATTTCTTCTCAAGTATCATCTTTCACTTCTTTAGGTTGATTACCCCATTCATGTAAGTGGCCCAATCAATCCCAAATAGCATGGGGTAGGGATTTTTGTCATCCACAATCTTTATTATTGCAAAATCCTCCAGTGTGATCATGCCCTTGATGTCAACTATTAGCCCCTGCAACCTTCCCATTAGGATAATTTTCACTTGATTTTCCATCCTTTGCTGGATTAGAGACCACTAGAGCACAGGTCTTCCCATTCTTTCCCATGTTTGTTTCGGCAAAACATTCATGTCAGATGCTAGATCCAAGATAAGCTAGTCCATTTCGTATTCCCCTGTCTGCACAGTGAGTCTCATCTCATGTTTAGTCCTTATCTTATAGTTACCAACCTTTCTGACTATGCGTGGTTTGTCAATAGCGATGTCCTTGCCAGTGCACTGATTGATCAGTTAGTGCAATCCCTTCATAACCTTACTATTGTGGAGTAGTTTCGTGTAGGTCTCCAAAAACGTGGTGATCATGTATGGGTCTATTTCTTTAACCGGTTTCTCCTCACTTGCTGAGGTAAAGGACTCAGCGAAATGTTTCTTTTGCACATTCTAGATTAAACCTTGTCTCCTCTTTCGGTGCTTTGCAGACACATTCACCCTTTTCAGGTTTCTTCCCCTTATACTCACTAGTTATCATTCCACTCTATAGCATAATGTTTACCTTAGGATCTTGCTTGCAAAGCTCAACCTTCATCATCTGTAGGTTCTGTGTTAGCTGCGGAGGTCGTGCTACCTATTTATGAATATTAGACAATAATATAGGGCAATCCTCAATCGCATGGTCAAACTAAGTACAATAGTAGCATGACAGTTGCGTCGGATTCAGGTAGACTCTCATGTAATGTCCTCGTCCTCCACAATTGTAACAGAGAAGCTACCCTTGGCCTCTACTAGGCCCTCCTCCACCTCAGCCTCAACCATGCCCCTGATACTCACCTTGCACTCCGCTAGTGCCATGGTTCAGAGGTCGTGTTTCTGCCTGCACCCTATACATAGGTGTTCCATCCATCATTAATTTGTAACTATGGAAATTGCACTCATCATGACCTACTCATTGACACAAATTGTAGAAAAATTATTGTGGTGTCTGTATAAATTTTTGTAGTGAATGGAAATTGTTAGTAGCATGTTTCCCAGCTACCTAGCATATAGCACACCACAACACGGTCCCTGTACTTAGCCTTGCTATAGCTTTCGGCCTTAGAGGCATTGGTCCCCCTACTGCAACATAATTCACAAAGACTAGACAATGATCCTTATCATGCCCTGACCTTTGCATTTCAGGGACTAGACTTCTTCGCGTGCCTTTGGCCGAATTGTTTTGTCTTTCTTCAGGCTTTGCATTTCGAGGCAAAGGTTCTACAACTATGTTTGAATCTGCTAAACCCCAAGATTAGCATCCTGCATTGGTGTCTTGTGCAGTCTCATTGTGATTTCCAAATCTTCCTCCTTAGTCCCAATCTTCTATTGTGATAACGCAACGCTTAGGTGAGGAACGAGTGAGATCACAAACAATTCGCAGTGTTTTCCATTAGTTAGGTTCATGTTGGCTTCATGGATCATACACTTCAATCTTTCATCCAAATCCCAGGGTGTCTCCCTAGGCTTCACCATGATCTCCTTGAATCCCACAATGGATTGCATTTGAGACTTAGGTCTACTGAATTCCCTATTCAACGCAGTGTGGATATCTTCCAACACGGACGTTGGGTTATCAGTATTGTACTTAATGTACAACGTTATTCCGAGGCTCTCCAAAGCACTAATGAATGTTTCTTTCTTCATTGATCATACGTGATACCGTAAGCTTCCCATATAGCCTTCGTGACGAACCAAACTTGGTATGGATCATCATTTCCTAAGCCCTTGAATACAGATTTTACAGATTTTGCCATGTTGAACAGTGGTGGAGGTGGCAGTGTTATGGGTGATGGGGTAAGTGGTGGAGGTTAGGAAGGAGGCAGTGTAGGTATTCATGGGAAACCTTATATTATCAACTGAATAGTGCTCAACAGAGAAGCCTGTGTTGATCCTTCGTCATCACTCAAAGGAGGCTCAATCAGCAGGCCATACTCAAGGCTTTTTCTTCCTCCATCCCTGAAAGACCTTCCACTTCGTGCAGCTCCAAACATGAAGGTAACTGCATGACCCACTTTTCACACAAGAGCATCTTAATCCAAGTATTTAGTGATTTCAAATACTTACCTTGCGGCCCCTGGAAGTAGCAGCGCTTTTCTTCACTGTAGGTGACTGAAGTATCAACTGCAAACTCTCTCACAAACCCTACTATGATATAGTTGAGCCAATGATCAACAACACGTGCGATCTTATCTTCAGATGCTTTCAATTGCCTTACTTACTTTGGGGTCCAGACAATTGGATCGTTAAGCCTCCACCATCCCTAGACGTCTGCGAACTTCATGATCCACTCATATAATTCAACTAGGAAAGAACAGAAGAAGATTTCCTGAATTTCTATGTACAAATATCATTCCAACCATTATTCCTTTGTCAATCATGGATTCCTATTTTCTTGTGTTGTGAATCCGTGGATCTTTCTATCTAACCAGTCTTCAATCTCCTTCTTAGATGGATTCCAATGATGCGACATCACACATCTCGTTATACAAATCTTGGTCCTGGAAATGGAACCATTTGTTGGCTTGATGGGCCCTGACCCAGGTTCAACATTTAGTCAACCAAGCAAATCCCTACACTACCTGCCTTTTAAACATCATTTCGCGGAGCACAGACTAAAGTCTCACCTGGAGTAGCATGGGGGAATGCAGGAACCAATTTTCTGCACCCTAAGATGGTTGTGATGTTCGTTGTATACCTTAACTCTACATTTGTGTAGATTGATAAGCCTTTAGGGCTTATCGACATACTTCTCTGTTAGTCTTTCAAAACCTCCATGAAGGCATGCTGTCATCCTTCACATAAATCTAACAAGTTGTCTCAGTACTTACATGCCTCTATAACTACTTTGTTGTATAGTTCTCTGAATTATCTTATGTGGTCGCAAATTCTATTAAGCAATTTAGATTATCTTTGCGTAAACATATATCTCTACTTGTGTTCATATAATAGAGGAAAACATATAGATTTGTGCATCAAGTAGTAAAACACAAACCCAATGCTTAACATAACATAATCGCATGCAATTGATAGAAGTAAAATACACATCAATTTTAAAAGACTCTTCTTTATTGATTATCAAGATGTTCAATACAAACTCTAACTAACCTGTGCACATAGCTGCAAGGGTCTACACACTTAGTTGTAGAATTCTACCCTAGGCCTTTGTGCACTCAGCGGCAAGGCCCTCTTCCTATAATAAGATTCTTGCTCTTAACTCCTTCACAGACTCATCAATGACTCCACTTAACTGAGCTGACCCTCTTAGACTCCTCTAAGACCTCGTTTTTATACAATCCTATGGTCCAGGGACCAAGGGAAGATCTCATCAAGCCAACAAAACCTATCTAGAGTAAGGGTAGAAAACCATTCTGACTCTTGATATCTTCATGCTCCGTGACCACAAAATGCGAAGAATTTACATTTCTTAATACAAAATTCGGGCCGTGTGCGCCAAACTTGCGTTTTAACCCCAACATTAACCAAGGGACCCGTTCCCAACATGAAAATGGAACAATTTGTTGACTTGATGGGCCTTGACCTAGGTTCAATGTTTGATCAGCCAAGCAAATCCCTACACTACTCACCCTTTCGGCATGAATCCACGGAGTGTGGACTGAAGTCTCACCCGAAGCGGCATGGGGGGATGCAAGAATCACGTTTTTGCACCTTGAGATGGTTGTGATGTTAGTTTTATACCTTAACTCTAGCTTCACGCAGATCGATAAACCTTTAGGACTTATTGATTTACTTCTATATTAGTCTTTCAGAACCTCTGCGAAGGTATGCGATCATCCCTTGTGTAACCCTAACAAGCATTCTCAGTACTTACGTGCCTTTGTAACTACTTTGTTGTATAGTTCTCTGAATTATCTTAAGTGGTTGCCAATTCTATAATCCAATTTAGATTATCTTTGCATGAACATATATCTCTACTTATGTTCATATAATAGAGGAAAACATATAGATTCACTCATCAATTTAGCAATAAAACATAAACCCAGTGCTTAACATAACATAATTGCATGCAATTGATAGAAGTAAAATACACAATAATTTCATAATACTCTTCTTTATTGATGATTCAGATGTTCAGTACAGAGTCTGACTACCCCGCGCAAACAACTACAGGGGTCCTTCCACTCAACTGTGGACTTCTACCCTAGGCCTCTATGCACTTAGCTATAGAGCCTTCTTCCTACACTAAGACTCTCGCTCTTAGCTCCTTTACAGACTTATCAATGACTCCACTTAACTAAACTAACCCCCTTAGACTCCTCTAAGACCTCATTTTTATACAATCTCATGATCTGAAGACCAAGGGCAGATCTCATCAAGCTGACACAACCTATCTAGACTAAAGGCGGAAACCCTTTTTTACTCTTGATATCTCCGCGCTCCACAACAACAAAATGCAGAGACTTTATATTTCTTTATACAAAATATGGGCCCTTTGCCCGAAAACTAATTTTTAATTTAATTAAAACCTAATAATACATATAGTTAAACATATAATTTTAATTTCTATAACACAATGAATATTAAGTTATAGTTAGTCTTTATATGACAAGGAGATTTTCCTTCGAGGGTAGATTTTCTACAATGTCGTCAGGTTTGCAGTCATTTTCACACCTGTAATTCATTATGGCTCCCCAGTTTTGGTGCTCTACGAACTTGGTGAAGGTTCGTTGCTATATTTACATCCATTTTGCTTCAGTGTTCATAGTCATTTCAATGTTTCCTGTATATCGTTTTGGTTTGGTAGTATGGCTGATTTTTACACGTGCCCATGTTTTTCATCCTATTTTTACATAACTCAATGACATGCCCTTCATTCAACTTTAGCCCCCTCCCAAATTGCTAACTCTTTAGATGTCCCATTCAATTGTTCAATCCTTTTATGTGGTGTCTCGTACCCACCCACATTTTCCATTTGGTTCTAAAAAAATCATAGGCCTAATCTTCCTAATAATATTTTGCACAATCTCTATATGCCTTCCCTACCAACAACATTAGTGTTCACAAGAAGAATACCTACAGTAGTATGTAAGGCCAATCACCCTTTTAGTGGTTGACAACGCCTTTCTAACATGGCCTTTTCTCTCAAATTCCAATTCCTATCTACCTATATTTTCATCTCGCCATTATTATAAACCACATGTTCCATTGCGGGTCACACCAATTATGCATGGTCATTCACTAGTTTGGTCATCTTTGGTTATCATAAGTCCTTTCATGGTTTTGAGGCTGCCTCAAGGTAGTTGTCAGGGTGGTGCGACAAGAGCATCCACTTCTTGATGTTAGTGTTTATTTGGCTAGAACTCTATCACTTACCATTTTGAACCTATTCCACCTAAAGTGAGGAACAATATCCTTCCACTAGGAGCAAAGGAATTTGTTGGGAAACCATATCTCTTTAATATTGAAATCATTGGAAACACGTTCAAGTGGACTCCTTAACTTAGGAAGTTTCGGAAACGAAGACTTCACTTTCTCCATTAAGTGGCTTTACAATATCAACTGGAAACAAAGGCAACTCCAATGCTCGTTGTCAAGTCATAATATTAGACTAATAGTCTATTATGTCACTTGGTCACTCACTTTCGTATGTGCTATGTTTAGTTCTCTTATGTTCTATGGCCATCCATATGTCTTAGAATTCTATATATGAACATTGTTTGGTTAGAATTCCCACCAAGCATCAATGCAAGTAATTGTCAATAGCTACATAATTAAACAATTTCCATGTAATTTATGATGTCCTTTTTGGCTAAACCTCAATGAAGGAATAATGGTTGCTAAATCAAAATGCTTAGGAGACCCACAAAGTTTTGGGAAAACATTTTCTCTTGAAGTCTTTATTTAACTTTTTAACTCATAAAAAATATAATTTAAAACACTTCTCTTAAATTTTGTAAATACAAAACTAAAATGATAAAATAAATAAATATTCATTTATTTATTTATTTTAATGATGTGAATAACCAAACTTTATGCTTATGATAAACGAAAATAGTTATAATGATTCACTGGTAAAATTCAGATTAATCAGATTAATCGATTAAATCATCCTCCACTTAGATAGAAACTGAACGAAGCACATATTAGAATACCAGAAAATTAAATTAAAGTCGTTTTATTGTTGTGAGACCACACATTTTAGAGGCAAAGACAAGATCAAATAGCCCTCAATTTCAATATTTTCCCTTTCGGAATTTAAATAACTTCTAATTTATACAGGAATTTTGTATAAATTCCACTAAAACATTTATAAACTCAGCTAAAACATCAGCTAAATTCAACTAAAACATTTATAAACTCAGCTAAAACATCAGCTAAATTCAACTAAAACATCAGCTAAATTCAACTAAAACATTTATAAATTGAGCTAAAAGAGTTATAAACTCAGCTAAAACATCATGATTCAGACAAGTGATAAACATGTGTGAGATGGTTCACTATCATGCAGTTATTTACGGATACGGTTCCCCTTCAAACCTTCTAGGAAGCTGTCAATGTTTATATCAGAAGATCCTCCTCTTCGCACCGCAGTCCTCGCACTGTCTCTTAGAGCCTCGACATTTTTCTTTACCTCCGTCCCTTCGTCACTGAACAATTTTCTGATAGTTCTGGATATCTCTTTCCTTAGTATCAGTCCTTTCCCACCGCTCAATCTGTATCCAATTTTCCATTCATCCGCCATGAGCTTGCTGTTGGTGAATTGATCCGCCCAAAATGGAAAACCTACCATGGGAACTCCACCAGCTATGCTTTCAAGCATTGAGTTCCATCCGCAATGAGTAACGAATCCCGCAACGGACGGATGGGATAACACTTGCAGCTGATTGCACCATGGAACAACAAGCCCCTGCCCTTTTATCTCATCCAGAAAACCGTGGGGTAAGCAGTCTGAGACTGTTGAAGAGACTATGTCCGGACGAAGAGCCCAGAGGAAAAACTGCCCGCTGTCCTTCAAACCCATTGCTATTTCCTCCAGCTGAGCTTTAGTGACAAAAACCATACTCCCAAAGGAAACGTATAGAACGGAACGATTAGGCTTTGCATCCAGCCACTTGGAACAGTCACATTCTGTCCAAGTGCTCGTTCCAACTCTCATGTCCTTGGAATGTTCACCGTTCAAAAAACCGGAGGGAAGCAACGGACCAACATGCAGTACCGGAGGGTTCAAGTTCAATTCCTTTCTTTCGAGATCGCCAAAAGAATTGCCAAGAACCCAATCTGCTTCACGACATGCCTGAAAGGACCTATGAATCAGATCAAGAATGGCCCGTGACTCGGGGTCCGATTGACGTATGAAGCACGGAAGATCTCTGGCTTCTAAGTTTGGTACGCCGGGAATAAAATCAATCGAAATGCTGCCCTCATCAGCTGCAGATAAATCGCACTGTTGATAATTAAAATCCAAAATAAAATTAAACAAAATGCCTACTAATGAATACCTGCGCAAATATATCTGCAAGCTGGTTTTCAAACGAAAAAACTATTTAAAGCACCCAGAAACCTTACCGGTTCCTTCATAAAGATTGCAACGGAGATCCTCCAGCAGATGTGCGTGATAGTGGATCGAATAAAGAAAGGTAGGCTGTGTCCAAAACAAAATCCAGGGAACACCTAATTTCTTTGTGACTTCACATGACCATGGAAGTGAACTATCAGATATGACACAAGAAATTGCCGGCCCTCTCTTGTTGAGATTTTGAAGGAGTCGTTCCAACTCTCCTGCCATATTATCTACAGAGCGCATAAAATCGATCAATCTGGCTGCCCGATCGAAATCCAGAGGTAATCCATCAGAGATTTGAACAGAGCGAATATCAAGACCAACATTAAGCGCTTCATTCTCAAGAGGGTAGTCTTGTTTAGCACTGTGATTGTTAGCCTTAGTGATCCGCTGGTGCCTGTGGTGCGTGTTAACGAACGTGACTGTAACACCTTTAGAAGCAAGTTTCTTGGCCAAGTGCATCATGGGATTTATGTGACCTTGCGCTGGGTATGGAAACAGAAGGGCATGCAAGGATTCCGGATTGCGAGCCATTGGATTGTTCGATTGTGAACTTCAACGTTCCTCGGCTACGGACTAATTAACTCACACTCACATGTATTGTAATATAAGGATTCGGCGGAGTTAGTTTAGCGGTCGCTTTCTTATTGACCACACGGCTAACTTATTGACCACTTAACTTTTTTTCTTAACAGAGAGAATTCCGTGTATATCACAAGCTCTGGTTATTTTACAATACTTTGACTGGATGCTTAGCGCGCAGCCTTAGAGCGCAGCAGTGGCGTGCATTGAATCCGAAAACGTTGAAAAGCGAAAACCGTGAGGTCCAAGTAAAGTAATGACGCTGCCGCTAGAAAAAATTAAAATATGATTCATATGCGCCAATTAACAAATATTTAGCCTACGTATATCGTTGGTTATCTCTATGTTATTATTGTCGTGCATTGCTAGCTAACTTTGAGATATCTTAATCAAGTCAAGTCTACAAGAATAGAGTAGCTAGTATTTTAGAATGCAAATTTAAACATTATGTACTAAGTTTGTTTGTTTATTTATTTGGTGTATGTGATAACCATAAAAGGGTATTTAATGAGAAAAATATTAAGTTGATTATTAATTTAGTGTATGGTGTTTAATATTTATATTTGAGAGTGATTTTATAAAAATAAAAATATATTTTAGTATCAATAATTTATGATAAGTGAATGAGAATAAAATGGTCTGATATTGATTTTTAATGGGATGGAAGGTTATGATAGGTAAGAAATCTGTCAAATGGTTTATTGAAAAGTTTATTTTATTTTTTTTATTTTTTATTTAACAAAATTATATTTTACATCTAAGAGTTTTGTGATCCATAATATAGATATAAGTCTTTCGGATTAACCTCATCGTTAGGATATCGTCGACGTTTTGAACCAACCATTTGGTCGATGTTTTGAACAAGCTAATATGGTTCATCCTCACGACAAGGTGAGAAATCAATTGATCTGAGTGAATAAATAGCATGGACTCATCATTGCCCAGAGTTGTTAATTCGTTAAATTGTTTAATAATTTAGTTAGAAACTAGTTGTTATATAATAATTAAATATTTCATCTCGATAATATATATTGATTATTTAATAATATTAAAATTTATAATAATATTATCTAAAATAATTAATTTTTATAGTTTGTTAGGGTTTGCCTAATCAAATAGTTTAATATTCAGATTGAAACTAGCTTTTATGTAGTAATTAAATATTCTATCTCGATATCATAAATTAATTATTTAATAATTACGCCGTAAGGTGTTCCCTCTGAAATTAACGCCCCTCTTGTCACACCTGTCTTCCTATAATCTGTCTGATTGAAATGTTAGATGATTCAAATAATTGCTATTGTTGGATTAAACTTATAGTTATAACTGAAACCATATAGAGGATGATGCCCCTCCTCAGAAACCCAACATAGCTGATGCTCGATGCCCCTCTATGGAACCCAACTCTTTCCCTGTTAAAGGAAACATTCTTGCTCAATGCCCCTCCTTGGAAACCCAAATCAATGGAGTCCCAAGACTCATTTCAGTAGTCCTCGCAACAAGAAGAAAAAGTCTCAGGAAGAGGATATTGACAATTGGCTCTATTCTCCTACTGCCATTGCTAGAGAGAACTATCATTGTAATTTTAGTGGGAAAAAATCTAATGGGCCAGTGAAAAGCTCTGGTGGGTCTCTAAAATCCAATATTTTAGAAACATCTTCGTTGGCTAATGCCTCTGGGATTCATTCATGTAAATCTATGAGATGTGTTGCTAACTACCTAGATTGGGTTTCGGTCAATTTCAAGGCTCAACCCTGCAAATTCATTGTTGCAAAGAGGCATCATCGCCCTGAGAAGGAACCTGCTGAATGAAAATGCAGTGAAAGGGAAGCAGATGGAAATATATCTAGAAAATGTGCTTATGTTGCTTATGGTGAACAACTTGGTTTTTTCTCTAGATTTAGGATCGCATGGCTACTTGTTTTTTATAGTAGTGAATTTATTTTAGTTATATGTTTTAATTATGTAATTATTTTAGTGAATTAATTATGTAGCTATTTTAGTTACTATGTTTTAATTATGAATGTAATGTTTTAATCCAAAATTGAAAAGATTTGTCTCAGGGATTACGAATCATTATGAATCCAAAAATATCATTATTCTCTTATATAATTATATTATTCTATTTCTTTCAAAAAAAATGTTTAAACCATTCTCAATAGTGAACAATTATATTGAGTAATTAATTAGATTAATTATGAGTAATTTAAATATATTTACAAATAGTATAGGCTTATTCATAAAGTAATATGAATACAAAGAAAATATTGATATGCAAACAACAATCATAATTACTTGTGAATTATGACTAAGTAGTGTATTTTGCATATCATCGTTGTAGGCAAAGTGCGTAGTAATTAACCAAAGGAGAAGAACCTGAAGAAAACCCCAAAAAGATGTCGGAGTGGTTTTTAAATAGTGTAAGCAGATTATTAGGTAGAGGAAGAATGGTAAATGGTATCGGAGGGCGAGCACCTGATTCCACTTAGTTTTTAACACGTAGCAGTGAGAGGAGTGGGGAAATCGCTTTATCGAGCGGTTAAACCTCGTGCGTGTTGGCAACCCAAAACCAATGTAAAGCATTGGATCTATGGGAGCAGATCAATGACAGAGGATAATGCAAAGACCCATGAGTGGACCATACGATATTTATAAATGCGAATGTATAAATTTTGAGATCTGCTTATATGGTTCAGAGTGGAAATTGAATGTATTTCCTTTGTATTTCTATAAAGTGTTGTGTCAAGGCCTTTTATGCAAAAGTGTTATTGAAACATTTGCTAGCTTATAACCTCGAGTGGTATTTTGGGCGGCAAAGCAGTGGTAAGTAGTATCAAGAGTTTTGGCTCCGATTCCACAAATTAGAGGACAAACAGTGAATCGTTGGATCTTTTGGGAGAAGATCAACGACAAAGAAGTAATAAATTTTGGGACAGCATTTAAAAAAAAGACCACAACCTTCTTTTTTCCACACGCTAGTAATATCATGGAGATTTTATACACAATCGATTCCCTTCTTTTTTTCTACGAGCTGATCCTCTCATTTGAATCAAAGTGGAAAAATATTGCGGAAGGAAAATTTGTACATATCTGTAAGGTTGATTTCTGAATGCCTTTGAAACCTAAAAAAAATAGTAAGGAATAATTGAATCAACCATGAACTACACCAGATTATCAGAGATAGCCACGAGAGCATGGAAACAATTAAAAACGCAATCACTAAGAAAGTGTTTCTCCAATGCTGAAACCTGAAAAATTAGTAGGGAATAATTTAATCAGACACGAACAACACCAAATTATTAGAGACAGACACGATAGCATGGAAACAATTAAAAACGCAATCACAGAGAAAGTGTTTCTCCAATGCTGAAACCTGAAAAGATAGTAGGTAGAGAAAAGCAAGGCTATGAAAGATTTTTCACCTTTTTTACCAGATAGAAGCCAAGAGAAGCCAACATTCCAGTTATCCTTCAACAATTCCAACAACCTTAAGTGCTAACACAGAAATTCATGTATCCACAGAGCGTTTGATTATAATATATGGAACGGGCTTGATGACAATTTGAAACGCTCAAGATCAAGTGGCATTGTTAATCTATTGGGTGTGGAGTGGGAGGGTTATTTCCATTGCGGATTAATGGAACAATGGGTGGAATGGTGAAATTGATGGACACGTGTTCTTTGGAAAAAAACAGTTCGAAAATGGTTGAAGACGCTTAAGTTTAAGAATATGAATAGACATACATTTTAGAATCGGGTTTGAATATATGTTTTATAATTTGTTTTAAATATATTCCCGAGAGCTGAAAAAGCACTTAGCAAATGGTTGAAGAGGCATAAGTTAAAGAATGTAAACATACATTCATTTTAGAATCAATGCCGCTTGGAATATATATTTTATAATTTTTTTAAATACGTTTCTCAGTAATCAACATACATGGTTATCAATAAGAGGCACAATAAATTTTTAATCATGCTCTGTAAAAAAATAATTTAAGTATGGTTTAAACATGTGATCTACACATGCAAGAAAGTTACTGTTACGAATTTCATTCATTGATTTAGTGACGACTAGAAGAATATACTCACATCTTTCAATTCAGGCCATCCGATCAAAAAGATTAATTAAGAAAATGATTAAGTTGTCGATTTCGATAGGAGGGAGGCCTATCGGCATAAAAATGTGATTCATATACGCCAATTAACAAATATTTAATTTACATATATTGTTGGTTATTTTGATGTTATTATTGTCGTGCATTACTAGATAACGTTAAGATATCTTAATCAAGTCAAGTCTATAAAAATAGAGTAGCTAGGAAAGCAAATTTAAACATTATTTTCTAAGTTTGTTTGTTATTTTTTATTTTGCTTATGTGATAACCATAAAGGGATATTTAATGGGTAGAATATTAAGTTAATTATTAATTCAGTGTATGGTGTTAAATATTCATATTTGAAAGTGTTTTTATAAAAATAAAAATAAATGTTAATAAAAATAAATTATGATAAGTACGGGAATAAAATAATATTCAATAATTTTAAAGTTTATTTTCTTAACATATAAGCATGGAGTGATATTCGTAATGATGGAAAGAGTATGATAGGTAAAAAACTATAAAAATGATTTATTGGAAAATTTATTTTATCTTTTCTATATTTTTTTTAACAAAATTATATTGTTAAAGAAATATTTTTGTTAGTATTTATATAGCTTATTTTGTATAAATAAATTTTGTCATTTTTGGTGTAAGTTAGGTATGATTTTATATTACTTTCAATAAAATATAAAATTTTTGTAATTATTGGGATATCATTCATAAAATTTATCTTATAGCTGTAAACAAGTTTTGTCTAAATTATCATTTGATCTTTTAAGACAGATTCATGTAATATATGGTCCTTAGATTTACTTGAAAATCGCTTAGTTAACTTAGAAATGGAGTTCTTAACTAGATTAGCTTGCCTACTCAGAGACAAGAAATCCAAAACAAACATCTTGACTAATTAGGTTACAAGAGAGCCCACTAGAATTGTTGTAAGGTCACTACCAAGGAAGTCCATGTCTATAAATTTCTTTGCAAGAATAGATATGTTATTGTCTAGTTCTCGGAGTTACAACATGAAGTTATATTTACTAAGTAGAATTTCAACTCATGCCTCACTTCTAGGGCCTTTCTCATGATGGTTTTAATTTTCCAATAGAAATTGATTGGTTGCATACATTTGATCTACCTCACGCTAGTGTTTCTCACATGTCATATCACATGATTAATTCTCCTCTATCTCTACATCATATTGGAAATGGTATTCTATCGAAGCTCATTCCCTTCGAAGTCGATTTTCGGCCTTATAACACAAGAGGTGCTTTCTTGTTATGAAGTAGCAAAGCATTCAACATTCACATGAACCCTTGAATAATGATGCTTCCTTCTCACAATATGTCTATGGTGACCTTTAGAAGTATTTTGATGAAACACGATAAGCTATAGACCAAATACAAGAAGTATGAGGAGAAAACTTCTAAGGGGAGCTAGTATTTGAATGATGAAACCTAATGGTGACCACCATCCAAGAGAAATAATAGAAAATATATGGGAGGTTTGGGCCAAGAAGTAATAAAAAAGGCAATGTTATAGGAAGAAAGGAAGTGAGTTGGGAGGTGAATTTAGGTTGATAGAGTGGGAGGTTTTCATGAATCTGTTAAACAAAATTGAATACCTTTAAGAATGGGAAATTGAAATAAAAAACAAGTAAATTCAGACAAAAAAAAAACAAACAAACAAACTTACCCAAACAACATTCAGGGTTGGGTATTCCCTGAAAACACATAATGTTTAAGCTAGCTAGCCATAAATTATGAAATAATTTCCGTCATGGGTGAGGAATGCACTGGGGTTGAATTGCACTAATCATTAAATGTAGGGGTGAACATCCATGAGTGCAAACTAAGTTTGAGGTGATATTTTTTAATATCATTTGCATTCATTCTAATGCGTAGATTATCTGAACAATCCATTTACCACATGCCCATGATTTCACATGGTGGCATTTACATGGGGAGGGGCATCATGTGTCTAAATATGACATATCTGTTATAGATTAGAAAATCCATAAAAAATTGGGATATATATGTGTTTGTATATATATATATATATATATATATATATATATATTATATATATATTATATATATATATATATTATATATATATATATATTAATATATATATATATATATTATATATATAGAGATGAGAGAGAGAGAGAGAGAGAGCATAAAGAAAATTTTGGACCACTAATGACTGTAGATGGTTTGGTTTCATATGAGAGAAAAAAATAGCCCCATGACCCTTTCTATTGCTCTATATTATCATCTCTACAAAAACCTAGTGACATTAATTACTAAAGTATTGAACTTTAGTCTATACTGAAAAAAAAAATTGAAGATTTGTTTGATAGTGCCTTCTCTTTCTATCCAAGAGAACCTAAGTTACATTTAAGTGGTTCAAAAGACAAGATACACTATTTTGATGGTGCTTGACCTGCCAACATTCGGGTCTTCACCCCGGTATGAAGTCCCAACTAGACCTCACACCATTTGCTGTGGGAGTCCCATCCATTACAATGGCCTGGTTGGCATTATCTTAAAGATTTGGCTCAACTCTTGCTTGTCAACACAAGAGAGTGATCTTCTTTTTCTTGATAGAAGTGAGGTTCACATGCCTGGTGATT
This sequence comes from Pinus taeda, assembly GCA_000404065.3. NCBI lineage: Eukaryota > Viridiplantae > Streptophyta > Pinopsida > Pinales > Pinaceae > Pinus > Pinus taeda. The sequence continues at coordinate 170,438 of APFE031573892.1, read as the reverse complement.
GTCAATGTCTCTTGTTTCAATGGTTCCTTCAATGTAGAGGGAGAGGATGGGAGTCACTCCCATGTTGGTTGGGCTTAGTCGCAACTCTAGTAGGAACACACAACACAATAGGATGTTCACATCTTCCAGTGGTACAGTCCACATAGATGTAGCAATCACAAAACACAGGGGAAGATAACATGTATAACACTTAGCGGATTAGTCCACCTGAGTACAATGATTGTTATAGCAATTTTTATGTGAAAGGTTTGTCTGACGTTTGGGAGAGTAGTCTACACGGGCGAGATAATGATAACAACATATACAAGAGATTTTCATTAACGCATATGTATTACAACAAGTAAATTAGTTCAAGAGTTAAACATAGGTTAAAGAAACATGCATTACAATTGTTAAAGATTAGTCTTACAACAATTATAATACATGTGTTAAAATATGCTGCGCTGTGAGTAGGCTTCTAAATTAAGTGAAAGTTCCACAACACATCATTCAACCATAAATCACTAACACTGCGTGCGGGGCATTCGAGCGACTACTTACTCCTCTAAGAAAAGATTACAGACTCTCAAGGCTATGGTGGAGGAGATGAGGTGAAAAATTCCCCTGCATGTACAAATGAGGGGGTATTTATAGCCAATGGTGAAACTGACACTTGTGGTTGTTTGACTACCCTCATGACTATTTGACTTCAATAAATTTTCAACTTTAGATGACTCTTCATACAACAAGTGGGTCTTTTGGACTTCGACGTCACATTACATTGATTGACAGTATGGCCCACAGTAGAGATGTCGACAACATGACTCATGACATGACTTGACATGAAAGTGTTGGTACATTCATGTTACTGCTAGTGTGCATGTCGAGCTGCATTATTGTTGGGTGATCGATGACCTCATGGTGTGTCACAACCTCACCTCCACATGGAAAAGCGCATGGAGTCTCTAATGGTCCTTGGTTCACTTGATGTCGCATTCACACATTTCTCCTTGCTTGTATGTTGGTAAGCTTGACAAGTTCATTCATTTGGGAAAGGTGCATGTTTGTCTGTGTATCCATTCGTGAACACATGTTCAATGTTTGCTCGTTCGTCCATCTGTAAACACATATTTTCATGATCATCAGTTTATGACCACATCTCTTTGCATCCATCGTCTCTTTCTCCGTTGGTGAACCTGTCTTTCTACATGTGCTCTCTTTGTTCATCCCATCATTGAGCCATGTTTGCTTCTGTACCTGTGTCTGAAGTCACTCATGATGAGATGCCATCAAATCCATAAATCGCCTAGTCTACCATGATGCATGATCATTTTGGATGCAGATGATCGGGAGAGGTGAAAATTTTGTGAAGCGGGATGGAAGCTCTGGGTACTGCTAGTGAAAGTTGTGTATGAGTCACTGGGTGATGGAGATGGGTAAACCAAATTGAAAGTGACTGTCCGCGGGGTCTAGCTCAACTGGAGGACAAAATTGCATAGTTTTTTAGAGGAAGAGTCAGGGCTGCATAAAGGTTAGGTAGGCAAAATCTGTGCAATTTCCAAAACAAGCAGGTAGTGGGAGCTTGGCAACAAAAACTGCACAATTTCTGATGGGAACTAGCAGTCAGCTGTTGGGTCATTGGTAACAAAAATTGCGCAATTTTAGAGGGAAACTAGTAGTCAGCTGTTGGGTCAATGGCAGCAAAAATTACGCAATTCCTTAGGGGAACTCCCAGTTAGTTGCCGAGAGGTTGGTAGAAAAAACTGCACAATTCTTGAGGAGAATTCGAAGTCAGTTGTCATAGCTTGGCATAAAAACTTGGCAATTCCTAGAGGGTACTTGCAGTCAACTACTGCAACTTCACAAAAAAACTACATAATTCCTTGGGGGAACTGTGAGTTGACTGTCGGGAGCTACTAGGAAGAAAAACTGAACTGATGCTAGGAGGCTAGCCTTCTGGTCACCTCTGCGTATTTTCTGAGTTGAGCAGACTGCTAGGAAATAGAGGACCTTCTCATGAAAATTGTACAATTTTCATGGTGAGTAGACTGTCGATTGTCGGGAGAGATGGCTGGAAAAATTAAGAAATTTTCTCTGTGAGAAACTCATTGACTATTGGGAGAGATGGTTGGAAAAACTGCACCATTTTCTGAGGGAGACAAGGATGTGTGGCCTATCTACGTAATTTTCTCAGTCAATGGATCAGGCAAGATCTGCAGCCCGTATGCAATTCTTGAGGGGAGTTAATCCTAGGGTGTGTTGTGCGTGGAGCATGATTTTTCAGAGGTCTTTGTTTCAGCTGGATGTATACCCCAGGAAGTTTGTACACCCCTCCACACGGGGCGGTGCGAGGGGGACTTGTCCCCCCCGTGGGGGTCTGGGGGGGCCGATCCCCCCCGGCTAGGGGTTCTGGGGGCCAGCGGTCCCCCGGTGGGGGCTCAGGGGCAGCGCTCCCGAAGCTAAAAACATATGTAAATTTGCCTTGTAAAAGTATAGTAATTTCTAGTCAATCTGGGTCGTTCATTAGGCGGATGATCTGGCGGTAGAACTTATGTTTAGTTTAGGGTTTTTTCCCTACAAGGCAACCCCTCTCTTTGTATGAGGGAATTGTATTTGAGGCTGTGATATAGATGTGTATTCTGTGTGTGAGCGGAGAAACAGAGAGGTGAGACTGTGAGAGAAAACAGAGGATATTACAACAAATTTGCTGTAGGTTGTGTCTCTTCATTTTGATGGATAATAGAAAGGAAGGACTGGCTATTCAGGGTGGACGTAGCCCAAACTGGGCGAACCACGTATATCTGTGTCTCTCTTGTTTTATGCATTTTCTGTGTTTACATTTCTGCAATATTTTATGTGTTCCATTGCTCTGTAATATATAATTTTCTAACAACTGGTATCAGAGCCGATGGTCTATTTGGTTAATAAACTCGCTGGAAAGAAGGGTTCCTTGTTCGAGTGGGAGCAATGGCGGAAGATGGTAAGTTTAGGGTCGAGAAATTTAACGGCCAAAACTTCTCATTATGGAAGATGCAGATGGAAGATTATCTGTATCAGAAATATCTATACCTACCAATGGGGGGAAAAGCAAAGAAGCCGACGGATATGGAAGATGGAGAATGGAACCTTCTCGATAGAAAGGCACTTGGAACAATACGGTTGTGCCTTGCAGCGTTGGTCGCCTTCAACATTTTGAAGGAAACAACAACAGAGGGTTTGATTAAGGCATTGGAGAAACTATATGAAAAACCCTCGGCCTCAAACAAGGTATTTCTTATGAAACAGTTATTTAATATGAAGATGTCGGAAGGTGGATCTGTTGCCGATCATTTAAATGATTTTAATACTATTACAAGTCAGTTATGTTCTATAGGGGTAAACTTTGATGATGAAGTTAGAGCTCTATTATTCTTGTGCTCATTGCCAAAAAGTTGGAATGGTTTAGTAATGGCCATTAGTAACTCTGTGTCTAGATCTAGTACTTTAAAGTTTGATGATGTTGTCAGTGCTATCCTTAGTGAGGAAATGTGACGGAAAAGCTCCGGTAAGACATCAGGAAATGCTTTGAGCGCAGAGTATAGGGGAAGAAAAATGGAAAGAGGAAAGAGCTTAGGATATCGTAGTAAATCAAGGAAAGGCAGATCCAAGTCCAGATCAGGGATAGTGTGCTAGAAATGCGGAAAGAAAGGACACCTAAAGA
>APFE031573892.1:125465-154969 GCA_000404065.3 Pinus taeda | reverse complement strand
AAAATCACAAAATCATTAGGAGCAAAGATGCAATATTCAATGAAAAGGTCTTGTATAAGAATCAGTTGCAGGAAAAGGAACAAGAAAAGGAAAACAAGGAATATGCAGTTCTTGATGAAATCACTGAAAAAGTAAAGGCGCCTGAAAATAATAATAATCAACAACCACAACAACAGCAACCATCACAACTACAACAGGCACCCCAAACACCTGAAAGTGGTGTTAGAAGATCTACCAGGATAAGTAGACCCCCTGAACGATACTCTCCTTCATTATATTATTTATTGTTGACTGATTCCGGTGAACCCGAATGCTATGAAGAAGCAATGCAGGTTGAAAGCAGGAAGAAGTGGGAGGTAGCCATGGAAGAAGAGATGGACTCCTTAATGCATAACCAGACTTGGGATTTAGTCAGGTTGCCTGCAGGAAAAACTACATTGAAGAATAAATGGGTTTACAGGTTGAAGGAAGAAGATGGAGGAAAACAGAGGTACAAAGCTAGACTTGTGGTGAAGGGGTTTGCACAGAAGAAAGGTATTGATTTTGATGAAATATTTTCTCCTGTTGTTAAAATGACTTCAATCAGGACTATTTTAAGTCTAGTAGCAGTTGAAGATTTGCATCTTGAGCAGTTAGATGTAAAGACAACCTTTCTCCATGGGGATTTGGAGGAAGAGATATATATGCAGCAGCCACAAGGATATGAAGTGAAAGGGAAGGAGAAACTTGTGTGCAGGTTGAAGAAGAGCTTGTATGGCTTAAAACAGGCTCCAAGGCAGTGGTATCTAAAATTTGACAAGTTTATGTCTGAACAAGGTTATACTAGATGTCACTCTGATCATTGTTTTTATCTGAAAAAGCAAAATGATGGCAGCTATATTATATTGTTATTGTATGTAGATGACATGCTTGTTGCAGGATCTAACATGCAGGAAATAAATGTGCTCAAAAGAAAATTGGCAAATTCATTTGCAATGAAGGATTTGGGAGCTGCAAAACAAATCCTTGGTATGAGAATAACTAGAGACAGGAAAAATCGTAAATTAACATTGTCTCAGAATGAGTACATACAAAAGGTGTTGAAAAGATTTAACATGCACAATGCAAAACCAGTTAGTACACCTTTTGCTAGCCATTTCAAACTTAGTAAGGAAATGTGCCCAAAGACCCAAGAAGACATGGATTATATGTCTAAAGTTCCATATGCATCAGCAGTTGGAAGCTTAATGTATGCAATGGTTTTCACAAGGCCTGATATTGCACATGGAGTGGGAGTTGTAAGCAGGTACATGAACAATCCAGGAAAGGAACATTGGATGGCAGTGAAATGGATTCTCAGATATTTTAAAGGTACCACAAATCAAGAATTATGCTTTGGTGGTTTGAGCATTTCTCTACAGGGATATGTTGATGCAGATATGGCCGGTGACAGAGATAACAGGAGGAGCACTACAGCATATGTATTTACTATTGGTGGAAAATTTTCCAGTTGGGTTTCAAAAATCCAAAGTGTTGTTGCACTTTCAGCAACAGAAGCAGAGTACGTTGCTAGTACAGAGGCTACTAAAGAAATGATTTAGTTACAAAGGTTCATGGGTGAATTGGGTAAGGAGCATGATATAGGCACGTTATACAGCGATAGCCAAATTGCCAATCATCTTGCAAAGAACTCATCATTTCATTCCAGGACTAAACACATTCAGCTCAAGTACCATTTCATACAATTAGTGTTGGAAGATGGAGAGTTGAAGCTGGAAAAGATACATACTAGCCAGAATCCTGCAGATATGCTAACAAAAGTTGTAACTAGGGAGAAACTGAGAATATGTTCAGTTTCAATTGGTCTTCAAGGATGACGATGAAGATGAGAAACAGCTAGGTCCAAAGAGGAGTCATTCTCCAGCAAATGAAGCAGCGGTGGAGTTGTTACAATCACTCTCCAAGTGGGAGATTATTGTGTGTGGAGCATGATTGTTCAGAGGCCTTTGTTTCAGCCAGATGTATACCCCAGGAAGTTTGTACACCCCTCCACGCGGGGAGGGGCCGATCCCCCCCGGCTGGGGGGTCCGGGGGCCAGCGGTCCCCCGGCGAGGGCTCGGGGGCAGCACCGCCGAAGCTAAAAACACAGATGTAAAATTGCCTTGTAAAAGTATAGTAATTTATGTCAATCTAGGTTGTTCATTAGGTAGATGATCTGGTAGTAGAACTTATGTTTAGTTTAGGGTTTTTTTCCCTAGAAGGCTACCCCTCTCTTTGTATGAGGGCATTATATTTGAGGCTGTGTAATAGATGTGTATTCTCTGAGCGAGAAGCAGAGAGGTGAGATTGTGAGAGAAAACAGAGGATATTACAGAGGATCTATTGTAGGTTGTGTCTCTTCATTTTGTTGGATAATGGAAAGGAAGGATTGGCTGTTCGTAGTGGACGTAGCCCAAAATGGGTGAACCACGTATATCTGTGTCTCTCTTGTTTTATGCGTTTTCTGTGTTTATATTTCAACAATATTTTATGTGTTCCATTGCTCCGTAATATATAATTTTCTAACTCAAGTCAAGAAGCCCTCTAGAAGACCAGCCTAGTTCCGCAATAGAGATCAAGATAGCATGATAAGTACATTAGAGAAAGGAAATTTCATCGAGTAGATTGGGCATTACTCTTCGACTCAAAGTTCAAAAATTTCCAAGGAAAATTCCAAACTAATTGGCTTGGACCTTATGAAGTTGAAAATGTATTTGACAATGGTGCAGCTAGAATCGGGACTATTTATTAAGAGAAAATTCCTCTTTCAGTGAATGGACATCGACTGAGACTTTATCAGAAGCCATTGACAAAGAAGAATTTGTCAAAATTTTCCAAGACAATTCAAAATTGAAGATGGTTGAGAAGAATTCTTCTTATTTTCCACCTTAGAAATTTTATTTTTCTATATAATATATATAGATATTATATATATATATATATATATATATATATATATAATATATATATATATATATATATATATATATATATATATATATTAATTAATTAAAAAAAAATCTTATAAACATGAAAATGAACATGTTGTTGGCATGCTTATACAGAAAATTTAAAGTGAAAACCAACTCTTGCTGGCACCTTAAATTTTCTCTCTTTACCATTTCTTCCTAAAAAAAAAATCTCTCACCTACAAAATTAGTGACTTTCTGTAGCTTGGAAAAGTTTCTGCAGCTCTAATAAGATGTATGTAGCTAGTTTGACCGAAACACTTGATGGCTCAGATTGAAGAATAAGTGACTCCTTTTAAGTGCAAAGTACCTGCAGAAGATATCAAAGGACAAATAAAGGTTAGCAAATCAATTGAAGGTATGTAATATTTTAATTTTACAATAAGGATTAATATATTTCATGTATGAATTATGTGGACATAGTATTACCGAAATAAAATGAAAGCATTGCAAATCATGGGTGATAGCCGCTTGTCAAATCCATTATAGTCCATTTTTAATTCCTGTCTCATCCTCATTTCGAATCTATTGACTTAATAATTGAATCATTGAATTGAATTTGTTCCAACGGTTAACTCATTTCCCCAAGTGTTCATTATAATTCACTTGTTCTCTCATCTCTCCAAATTCATACAGCCTTTCCATCTCTCTCCATCACTGACAAAAACCCTACCAATACCATTTTCCCTGTCAAGTAAACAGTTCATGAGACAAATCATCTTTCATCATGGGCATTATTGTCTAAACATAACCAATAGGAAAGAAGTTCTTAGAAGGATACCCTCAGACCAGGGAACTGTTACAGAAAGTACAGTGGTTACAATTCATAGAAAAAATCGATGGTTTCCACAAAGAGGTAATGAAGACTTTTGCACGTTCTTTTGATGGAACGGAGGTTGATAGGAGATCTCAAGTTCGCCATAACAGAGTCCCTGTCTGGAGAAGCTACCGAATTTCCCAGAAGCGAAGAAAAGTGGTTCAAAAATAGAGGAATCGAAGGGGAAGATTGGAAAATATTCTTGAAAAATCCAAACATTGACACTACCATCTTCAGAAAAGGTATTCTTAGTTCAGCCCTTAAAAGTAAATGCATAAATTTGCTCCTTGTACTTCAAAAATTTATTAGTTGCGAAGGTCGATTTCGATGCATGTTTTTCTACCACATTACGATAATGATGAATTTCCTAAAGAACATTAAATGAATCTCCCATACTTCTTCTTGCATAGCCTTAATAAAATGTCAATGAATGTTCAAAACAAAATTCAGTTTATAGACAATACAATGTACCATCATGAATTAATAAAAATCTTGATTGAGTTTCACCTTCAAAGTATAGGTGACAATTGGGAAAACTTTCTAGTAAGAAATCATTTTGAAGAGAAAATTCTTGAACAATCAAGTGGTAATAAAACCCTTAGAGGAAAGAAGAGAAAAATGGAAACAGTAAAAGAACAAGAACCCCAATCCCAACAAGAATTATGAGAGGATGAACTACCCATTGTAGATATTTTGCAGAAAATGAAAAAAGGGAATCTTAGAAGAAAAAAAGTCGGCAAGAAAATAGAAATTTTATCCCAAACCAAGATCCTTCCTCAAAAAAAAATCCAAAAGCTAAAGAGAATAAAGCTCAAAGTTTCCAACTACAGGTTTAAGAAGAAGTACTAGATTGAACACAGTACAAAAAGCAGCTTCAAGAGTTGCATAATATATCAATCTTGAGACGAAAGAGAAAACTGAAAACCTAGAGAACTCCCTAGGAGAATCACTAAGACTGTCACCAAGGGTGTGACCACCACCCTTCAGTTCACCTCCAAAAATTCTAGTACATAGTCCAGGCGTTAATCCTGTTCAACAAGAAATGTATGATTACATAGAATAGTTAGAGAGAAAGGAAGAAACAACCAAAGGGTCAATACGAAGTCCAAGAGAAGGAAGTAATCAGTTTAATGAGCCACGAGAACCTTCAACATCTAATGTTTTAAAGCAAGAAATATTTGACTTGGAGACATTAAACAGATACCTTAGAAATGAAAATCAAACACTGAAGGCGTAGAATGGAATTCAAATTGCCAAAAGTGACAACCTTATTCTTCACTTAAGTCTATGGTACAAAAAGAACAAGAAGTTGAAGAAAGAAAATAGGGCAATGCAAAGAGAAATCACCAACCTAAAGTATAAGATCCTCATGAAGAAACCAAAAATGGCAGTGATTGCCAAAAAGAAGAAGAAAGTAAATCATGAATGTGATAGCAAGAATGTACAGGAGAATGACAATGTTGAGTTGTATGAGGACATACAAAACCTCCAGTGTGGGGGAATGTAGATTCCAAGAACTATTTTACCTTGACACCCCTTTTTGCCATATTTCCTCCTCTTTCCTATTCCTATCATCTAAATAAATGCAATAAATATAAGGTTTTGTTAATGTAAGCACTTACATGTCCTCTTTTTCATATTTTGTCCATATACATTATTGTTTTATTAAAGTTTTCATTCAGCTACGGAATTGATCTGATTCTGCAGCTAATCCACAGATCTATAGCTACTTCCATTGTTGACAGGGTTCGAGTGTGCCAACTCAGCAAAGGAGTATATGGGTAGATGAAGAATGATTCCCTCATGGATGTATTCCTGTTTACTTGAACCAATCCATCAAGCAAATCACACTGCAATGCGGTCAACCATGACAGTCAACTGCAAGATAATGTGCCGGAACAGAGTCTGAGTTACACGAAATATTATCGATTTGCTTTTTCAAATAGCAAATAGATGATTAAGTGATAGGATTTGGTTTGATAAGGATTGTAATGAAGATACTTAGGCTTGAATTCCTCATGTTGTTAATTAAGAAAATGTTATAAGAAAAAGGGCCACTCTATTTTTTGGTGTGTGCCGTTGTATGTAATTTTGAAAGCATCCTATTAAAACTATTTTCTGATTAATAAATCTTCATTCATATATTCCATGTTGCATTGATTAAAGTTGTTGACTGCCTCGTGGAGGGCCCCTGCATGCATATCAGGTCTTTGACTCACCGAAAATAGATTTTCTTTGGTTTCTTAGAATTAAATTATGGATGCTATGTTTTATGTTTTAGTATCATTCCAATATAGTTGTGATTAAATTGACATCTGCATCAATCATTTCATTTGCTTTATACCTAGCATAACTTGATCATTTCATTTGCTTTCTACCTAGTATAGTTCAGTCATTTCATTTCACATTTTGGTTATTTCATAGCTTATTAGTATTGTTCTTGTTTTTACTTTTGCATTACGTGAAGTTGTAATAGTTAAGAGTGACAGTCCTTTCTTAGCAACTAAATTCAAGCATCATTCATTGTCCAATTCAATAAAGTAGATCTTCTTTACATCGTTCCATGCTTTCGTAGTTAGTCTAGTTTGGTTGTAGCATAAAAATCCAAACATAATAAAAAAAAGTCTAACATAGTAGAATTAGGATCACTACTCAACCATCCCACATATTTTGATTCAATTAAGATTAATTTTAGAATAACCAGCGAACAAATCTCAGGGATAATACTCTAATATAGACAGTAACATCATCTCCATACTGATTCTAGATTTAGACATTAACCATAACTTAAACACTTTAATGACATAAATAACTTCTAGCATATACAGTGCACTTGTACTTCATAAGTCTACCTACCCTAGTCGATAATTATGCTTACAATAGAACATTAAATTGACTAAACATTTTGGTGTTGTTGCCAGGGAAGTACAAATAGAAGTTAAAAAAAAAAAACATCAATTCAAAACACGATATGCGTAGGGATAGAGGCTCTAGAGGTAGATTTGTAGGACGCGGAAGAAGCTTAATTCCCACAAATCCACTCACTCCACCACGACTTCGAAATTCCACACCACCTACTCAAACCTGAATTCCATTTGTAGGTCGACAAAGAATTCCTGAAGTCTAAAGATTATAAAGCCAATCCAGAACTTCACCTACTTCATCTACTGAAGATGTAATTCAAGAAAATCTTACATCCCCAACTACAAGAGTAGTTTTTCTACCTTCCACTGTTGAACAAATTCTAGGAGAAGAATTAGAAATTCCTAGTGGAGAAGAGGAACAAGAAACTTACTTTGGCTACCCATTGATAGAGGAACTAGAAGAATTAGAAGAACCTTACATTAGTTCTGAGGAATCTGTCATGGCTGAAGAAGGGGGAGGTGAGGTACACAATGTCAATGGTGAGGAAAATAGGATTGGAGGAGGTAGATGTAGAGGAGGAGTTGGAGTTAGAAATAGAGGAAGGAGTAGAGGTAGATAAAACTAGGATCCTTATGGATTTCCTATTTTTGATGAAGATACAACCCTCACAATGAAAAATATTTCACCTTCTATTCTTCCTAATTTCCATGGAAAAATAAGTGAAGACCAAGAGACATTTCTCTTCGAATTTGAAGTATTATGCAGATCATAAGATTATTTGCATGATGCCCAAAAACTGAAATTGTTCCATGCAACCTTAAAGGATTCAGCATTAAAATGGTTCATGAGTTTAGGGATGAATTCTATAAGAACATGGGCACAAATGAAAGAAGCTTTCTTAGAGAAATATAGAGATTATTGTATGCCTCATAACATTAAATATGAAGTCTTAAAAATGACGCAAAAGGAAGATGAAAATCTTGAAGACTTAGTAGAGAGATTTGTCTATAATATTAAAAGAGAAAAAATGGATAATTTGGATGAGGAAGCTTTGAAAGCCCTCCTACTTAAAGCTATCAAAGATGAATGGATCGATCTCCTTAACTTGACAGGAAAATGAGATATTTCTCAATTACCATTTGCAGATATCTATGATTTATGTGTACTTATCTCAAGGGGTAAAGCACAAGTTGGAAAAAGTCCTAGAGACCCTCTCTTATCAAGAATCAATAAATCTGTAGCTGGGACAGCCAGTAGGGTAGAATTAGGAAGCTTTCTTGATACTTTCAAGACAGATATCTTATGGATTTTAAGTGAACAAATAGACACCCTTAAAATACAAAACAAGGAAAAATCTGAAAATGTTTCATTATCCATTTTCTGTCCTAGATGTCGAAAGAAGCATGCCCTGAGAGAATGTCCTTTGGACTCAAAAACTATAGAAACTTGTGCCACATGTGCATATAATCATGATACTAAGGAGTGCCCTTGTTTACCAAGTTTCAAGGTTGTATTTAATGATGAAGGGATACCAGAACAAGTAGACACCCTTTACTTTATTGCCAAGAGACCGTGGCAAAACTCTCAAAAAAATCAACCACAAGGCTTTATATCACAACAATTTGCTCAGTCTTCACAAAATAATTGGAATCCATCTTGGCAGCCTTGGGCTCAGCCACAATCAAAATCTTGGAATCAAGGATGGCAAAATCCTTATGGTACTCATGCTCAATATCAACAATATTCACTATAGTGTTGTTTTATCAATCTTAATTGACTCAGACTGCAACTGTAGTTGTCAACCCAGGGTAGGTCTTGATGTTTCAATGGATTTCGCACTATCTATGTCGATACACTCCAGCCAAGCATAAGAAAGTGTAGAAAATTTGTAAAAGATGTCATTGATCTAAATTGTTGAATCAATCATGCATGCAGATATAAAAAACACTCCACATAATTAAATCACAACCCGCATCTATTGAAGTAAAGGCGTGCCACACCAAAGCTAACATCTATGCAAGCTGGTTACTATTCCTCTGTTGTTTAACTACGTGTAACAGCATAAGGTAAATAGAAACAACATCGAATGCAATCCACGATTTGTACAGTAACAACAAGAGACCATAAATCAATAAACTAAATTGAAATGTACACTACCTAATCACTGCAATCCCTGCCAAAGAGGAGGGCCTTTCCTCCTCAGCAGGGAGCAGGAAGAACACAAAAAGTGATGAACGAATCAATTGGAAAGAAATAACAGCATCACAGTCCCAATTGATATTAAAATAAGTGCAGAAATTACAGAAACAGAGTAACAGTACTCCTCTATATGCCCCCTGATACATAAAAAGCCGAGTCTTTTATAACTATTACATCCCAAAAACTAGAAAACAGATCAGTCATGAGAATCTTCAATTCTCATGCTGATCCAAAAATAAAGAAGTTGCAACCTATTGCTAAATAAATATACATTAGTTACAACTGCTTGAGTCTTATTGCCTCAAAATAAAAAAATCCTACTGCCAACAGATGTTATGTGGAATAGTACCCACATTTCCAGCTTTGGTGCAATAGTATTGAGCAAATGATGGTTCGGGATGACGCAGCATAACTAATGACAGCACTGTTGGTGCAACGGTGGATCCAACCGAGGTGTAACAACAACCTATAACAGCACCGATGCGTAGCAGCAATCTGTAGCAACAACCACCTATAACAGCAGTGATTTGTAACAGCACCTAGTACGTAGCAGTGATATGTAACAGCAAATTGTTCTACCCTTTCCTGTAGTTAACTCTTGCTGCCTGTCTACTTCCTCGAGCCAACACCTAAAAAAGATAAACTTCCCAACATGCTCCTTCAATGCTTGTCCAGTGAGCCACAAAAATAAATAAAGCCTCGTATTTATTCAGTAAAATATAGTAAAGTAACATGACAGTAAAATGGATTAAAAAGGTAAGAAAACAGGGAGTTTGGTCATATAAGGGCACAGGTCTGAAGGACAGAAAGGCCAAAACAAGGGGAAGAAGGTGTGGAAAATGGGTGAAAAACCACACCCAACATCACCCCCCGACTGAAGCCACTACATGTCCCCATGCAGAATCTCAGACCCTTCTACTGTGCCCCCGATGGAAATCTGTAAAATTGTATGCAACAGTAGCATCATCTCTTGGAGATCTGAATCCTTGATCGGCCATTAACTCACGTGGCCAGGGTTCCTCTTCATAATCACATCACTGATAATCGAGTTAATACTCCTCCATTGGAAACCAGATCAAAGGGAATCTGAACCTGAGGCCAATCCAGAACGCCCCCAGTGTCAACACAATCTGGGCGTATTCGGGCACCTGTGAAATAATAGCCATGAAGTTCTTATACTCAAATGGGTCCCCTTCCTACAATTTTTCACTGCAAGCCTTAGTGCACTTGAGACATCTAACTAGTGCTTGGCTCCTCATGGTTGCAAACAAGTTGAGGCAGACCCTCATGATCTTTCTTCTGTAGATGGCCAAATGATCTCTCTTTTCCGGAGTGCTCAGGAACTGCCTGAAATCTCGCCATATTTCATAGGCCATTCACAGTTTATCCTGAACCCATAGTGTTATCCTTTCCTCGTTGGTCTCTATTGTCTTCTTAGCCAGTTTCCTCTCAATCTGATTCCTCATAAATGAGAGGAATGCCTACAGCTGCAAATCTCCCATGAAAGAAAGGATAGTCACCACCATCTTTGTGCTCACGTATTTTCACTTCATATAGTGCAAGAATAGCACGCACAGCAAATTCTGATCATCAAAATCACAGGACTGAAAATTTTTCAAAAAGGTGCGGGTAAAAGAACCCAAATAAGACCTGTTCTCATAAACTTCCCTCAACTGAAATAAATAGTAACGTTCCCACAAGAACACCGGGTATGACAGGGATGGACGCCTGCATGCTAGCAAGCTGAGAGCGAGGTTGCAGAGTTTGTTCTTATCAAACGTTAGGTCAAAGACCTCTCGATGCAGCTGATATAGCTATTCATCCTTTTTCTTCATCATTTCTTTATGCCTTCGTGCCTCCTCTTTTCTTTCCCATTCTTCCTTCAACCATTTCTCTTGCAGGGAATCCATCATATTCTTATGCACATTGAGTGGAATCACTCCCTATTGTATAGAGAGTGTCACCTTCTTCCACTTTTTCAACTCTTCCAATAACAACAATTTCTCATAATTCCATCCTTCAACAAGACCCAGCGTTCTCCCACATGCATCATCAACTAAGTGTGTAGCATCCTCTTGAGGGCGAAAATGTCCCACTTTGGTTGTTGGTTCTTGTGTAACAACAGTTTTGTCTGTGGGTTTGACCACAGTTTCTTTATTTTCCTGGTCAGCCTCCACTCTTAGTGTTGGTTCTTGCGTGGCAGCAGTAATGTCCACAGGTTTTTGCTCATAATTTACCTTCGGACCAGCGTCGGTCTCTGTTGTTGGTTCTTGTGTAATAGCAGTAGTGACCATCGGCTCATGGATATTATCTTTCTTTTCCTCCACTTCGCTGATTTCCTCCTCCACTGTTGTTCTTGGTGAAACAACAGTGTCAGCAAAGGGTTCTTGTGTATCCATCTCTTGATCACTCTCTGTGGATTGTGTTGTCTCCGTTGCTGGTTCTTGTGTATCAGCAATGTCCTCGATAGGTTCTGGTGTAAGAGCATCCCATTTTTCGGTTTGAGTCTCTCTCGAGGTAGTATCTGTTGCACGGACTTTGAATCCAGCTTCCACCAACTTCTCAGCACATGCTACACATGGAGTTCCCGGGATTTCTCCCCTTCTAGCCCTGCTCACAACCTCTACCAAAGTATCCATCCCAGGGACTCTTGGCTCTACCTTTCCTACTGCTATTTGTTCCCTTAATTCCTTAATCTCTTTTTCTAAAAATTCAATTTTCGACATCAAGGACTGGGTTTCGCTCTTACCAGATGAAGGAGGTTTTTCTGGCGGAGCTTGCTCCTCGTCCTTATGTTCCACTGCTTCCTTTTCTTTCTCGACGTAGATGGGGATTTTGGGTGTCCACTGACCCTTACCCTCAGCTTCATCCTTCTCTCTCCAATTGGTTTATCAACCGACTTCTTGTTGATCCTTGCTGTGGAGGCCTGCAGTTGCTCCTTTATTACCTTTGGAGTTTCCCTAACCGTCTCTGTTTTCCTTCTTCGAGTAGTCATGGGCCTTTTCCGCATGAACTCTTCCCAATTCTTGCCCTGTTGACTCAAGGCATCCAGCACGATGATTTTAATAAGGTCATGGTTTGTAACACATGTTTCTGGATGTGTAGCCGTTTTCACAGCCGTGGCCATGTGTCTAATATTTCCCAATAAGAAATACGGTAGGTTAATCCACTACTGATGGCGAAGATGGTTCAGCAATAGGAAATGGTAATTGAACACAATTGTTGCTCTTCCCTCACAAGTAATGTACTTAGTGAGGAAGAGAGCAACATCCTCCCATGGCTGGGGGAGTGACAGCCTATAAATTCCCCTACCCTTCTTAACCAACGACTTGCTTTCCTGAAGAAAGTCCCCTTTTAGCGAGGGATCATTAACCTTCCTGGTAAACCATCTCTTCCCTTCTACTGGCAATCCTGTTACTCTGGTGATAACTTCTTCTGTGACCTCCAATTTCAGTCCTCTTACTTCCATCTGGTTCCTTTCCAGGTTCTTTGTGAATTCCATGGCCACACCATTGTCTTATCCTTCCAATTTCTGGAAGGATTCGAACCAGCCTGCATCTTTGAAGGCCTGGCATGCCACAGGACAGCCTTCCAAGGCTTCTGTAGTTCTTGGTTTGTGTCGTATCGCTACTCCACCCATTGCTTCTACAATTCAATGTTGTTCCACCTGCTTATCTTCCCTTTGGCACACACTCCATTTGTTTCAGCCTGCACTGCTACCTTCCTCCTCTTCGAGCACTCTGAATAGGGATTCAACACTTTCAGCAGGGGTAAATGATAGGGTGGTAGGGTGGCGCAGATGCAAATTTGGATTAAGATTTGTTGTGCATGGTTCATACAACTTAATGAATTTTGCTTTAATGGTGAGTTATGGGGAGATCTCGTCAATAGTGCCCTTACCCTTTTTGGTATGATTTGGTATTAAGTAACAATAACTCCCGGGTCACGTGCCTTAATTGTCGGATTTTCCCAATAATTACAGATCATGTGACGGTCATGTAGCAACATGATTCGTTCCCCCCAAGCTTAATTATAACAGTTGTCCTCGGCCGTCAATTAGTCATGTTAACTTACCATAATTACAAAATAAATCGAATGCAATATTACCTTTTTGATGACGTACCTGGGTGACGTGGGGCATGGTGATGGGTGGCACGATGTCGAATCATACTTGGGCAGTGGGACACACGAACTTAGATCTATTGATGAGGCTCACGATGATGTTTTTGCTATTTATTACAATAAAATATCTCGTTTTATTCTTAAAAATTTGTTGGTTGTTACAGGTGTAACAGCCAAGACGACTGGTATATATTAATTTAATTTTTACAAAAATATAAAGAACAAAATATTGTGTAACATCACTTATCGTATGATACACTTTAAAGGAACAAATGTTGTTGCAAAGGGTGTAGCAGCACTTATCATGTGATACACTTTGAAGGAACAAATGTTGTTGTAGAGGGTGTAACAGCACTTATTGTATGATACACTTTGAAATAACAAATGTTGTTGCAGAATGTGTAACAACCGCCACCAAGTGGTTTTCAACTGCTACAAAAAGTGTCTTTCTGTGCCTGCAAAAGGTTTTCATAGCCATATTATTATTATTATTTTATTTATTTATTTATTTATTTTATTTTTTAGAAACAGCGTAAAAGCTGCCACCAGGTGGTTTTCAGTTGTTACACTTATTGGAAAAGTTAAAATTTTTGCAGCACAAGGGGGCTTTCCCCTGTTCCCATAACCTGTAAATCTGAATTTGTGACAATGTTGACAAATGAACCCTTCGAGGTAGGTTTGTGATACAACTGGAGATGGTGCCCATTTGCAAGTAATAGTGTCCTTGCACCGTCAATGGTTACCAAATTTACAGTGCCATTATCAAAGACTGCATCTACCTCATAAGGACCTAGCCATCTGGTGCGGAGCTTACCCTTGAAGTCCTTAAACCTTGAGTCATATAAGAGAGTCCAATCTCCTCTCTGGAATTGTTTCTTCTTTATAAATTTGTCATGCCACTTAGCTCTTTGTTGTTGGATAATCTTTGTTTGCTGGATAGTAGCCAACCGTTTCTCCTCCAATTCATTGAGCTGGTTCAATCTTTGCCTTTGTGCTGTAGTCAAATACAAATTAATGTGCAATGTTTTCCTTAGTGTCTTGATTTCAAATTCGATGGGGAATAAAGGGTTCTTTCAATACACAAGCTCATATGGTGAGAATCCAGTGGTGTTCCTCCATGTAGTCTTGTATGCCCATAACACTTCTGGAAGTTTGTCAGCCCAATTTCTTTCATGACTGGCCACAGTCTTAGTAAGGATCCCCTCAATGACTTCACTAGTGCTTTCCACCTGGCCATTCACCTGTGGATGGTAAGGTGTTGTGATTTTGTGATGGATTTTATATTTCTCGACCAATTCCTAGATCTTATGAGATGTGAACTGCGACCCTCCATCTGTGACTATCTCCTTGGGTATGCCAAACTGGACGAAGATGTCTTCGTATAGAAAGTCTGAGACAGCCTGCTTCGTGGCTCTGGTTAGTGCCTTCGCCTCGACCCATTTCGTGACATAGTCAGAGCAGACAAAGATATAGGATCTATGTCTGGATGAAGGATTGATTGGTCCTACAAAATCTAAAGCCCACTTCTCAAAAGGCTCTACGACGATCTGGGGCTATAATAGCATCTCATCTGATTGCAGTGGTTGGTCCATCCTTTGACAACTATCACATCCCTTCACAAACTTTTTAGCATCTTGAAATATTGTTGGCCAGTAGTACCCTGTTGAAAGGACTTTGTATCCTGTTTGTTTATCTGTGAAGTGTCCTTCGTAAGGTTCCTCATGGCAGGCTTTGAGGATATCAAAGACCTCGTCCTCTCTAAGACATCGTCTAATCTGGAAATTGGGTCCACTGTGGTAGAGGTTCCCATCTATCCAAGTATATGTAGCACTTTGTTGTATGATTTTCTTTTTCTCCCTGAAGGACAAATACTGGCAAAACTTCCCTGCAGCAAGATAATTGGTTATATCTGCATGCCAAGATAAGTAGAAATAGCAATAAGATATTCATCAGGGAAAGAATCTTCAATGGGAGTGCAACTGCCATCAATAGTTAGCCTAGAAAGAAAGTCAGCTACTACATTGTCTTTTCTAGGCTTATCTATAATAGTGATATCAAATTCTTGTAACAGCAATAACCATGATGCAATCCTACCATTTGAAATTGGCTTATTCATTAAGAAACGAATGGTAGAATGGTTAGTGTGTAGAAATACTTGATATCCGGTGATGTAATGTCGGAATTTATTGATGGCGTGCACGACTGCTAAGAACTCCTTCTCAGTCACTGTGTAGTTAAGCTCAGCTGGAGTTAGATTTTTACTTATGTAGTAAATAGCCTAAGGTTTCTTATCCTCCAGCTGGCCCGAAACATCACCCACAACAATATCTGATGCATTTGTAGCTATATGAAATGGCAGTTCCCAATTAGGTCCTCACAAGACTAGGGCTGCTAATACACAACCTTTCAGCTTTAAGAAGGCCTGCTCACACTTCCCTATCCACAAGAAATCAACATCCTTCATGAGCAAGGAAAATAATGGTGATGCAATTCTTGAAATTTTTTCTATAAATCTTCTGTAATACCCTGCATGCCCCAAGAAACTACATACCTCTTTCTGCATTTTGGGGGTTGCAATTTTTAGGATTACCTCTATTTTTGTAGGGTCTACCTTAATTCCATCAGTAGAGATGTAATGTCGAAGCACAATCCCTTCAGTCATCATCATGTGACATTTCTCCGTGCACAAGGCAACATTGGTCTATACACATCGTTCTAACACTTTGTCCAGATTGACTAATGCTACTTCAAAAGCATCTTCATAAGGTTTGAAATCGTCCATGAAGATTTCCAGACAATCATTCAATAAGTCGAAGAAAATTCCCAGAACTGCCCTTTCAAAAGTTGTTGGTGCATTACAGAGCCAAAATGGTAGCACTTTGTATGTGTAGGTCCCCCAAGGACAAGCAAAGGTTGTTTTACCCTGGTCTTCCGGGGCGATCTGTATCTGATTGTAGCCATTGAATCCATCCAAAAATGAAAAGAATTTATTTCCGAAGCAAGTATCAAGGACCTGATCTATAAATGGTAATGGAAAATGGTCCTTCTGAGTGGCCTTGTTGAGTTCTCTATAATCAACACAGGCCCTCCACTTGAAATTCTTTTTAAGAACGATGACAAGTGGTGACACCCACTGACTGTCAAATATTGGATAAATAAAATTAGCACTCAGGAGTTTTTACAGTTCCTCTTTCACTACTTCCTTTAGTGCAGGGTTCATGCGGCGATGTGGCTATTTAACTGGTTTGCAGCCATCCTTCAAATAAATACAATGAGTGCATAGGTTAGGGTGGATCCCTTTCATATCCATATAATCCCATGCAAATCCCTTTTTATACTTCTGCAACAACAGTAGCAGTCGTTGATTTTTTTCAGCAGTCAAATTGGGGTTAACATTCAAAAACTTTCCAGCCTCAATCTCAATTGGGCTGCTAGCAGTATTCGGAGTTGTCCTCATTTGTTCAAAATCTATATCTTCCACCTCTTCCTCCTCATTTTCATTTTTAACAAAAGCAATGGATGGGGAATTACTAATAAAACCATTAATAACATCATCTTCTGTTTTGTCTTTCAAATACTGGGCTTTCCCCAAAGTGAAGAGTGGTAGGGAAAGATCTAACCCGGGCTCAGACTCATCCCACCAAGGGTTGTACACATCCACATTTGGTTTTGGGCGATAAAGATTAAGGTTCTGAGTTGCCTGGTCGTTCGAGATCACCATGGATCCTGCCTTGCAACCTATAAATGCATCCGTAGTGGCTAGCCAAGGTCTCCCTAAGATGAAAGGGTGCCCCCCCAAATTGGATTGGGGTTGTAGAATAAGGAAATCGGCCTAGTATCTCTAGGAAGCTATCGTAATCACTATATCTTCTAACATCCACTCGGGTTTAACACTAGACCTATCTGCCAATTCCAGCACAGTGGGGGTGTGTCTAAGTCACTGTAGCCTGAGAGCGATGAAGAGATCTTTCATCATTACATTAATATCATCCCTAAGATCAATCAATGTATTGGCTATGGATTGATCATTAATGTAGATAGTGACTGTAGGCTTGCCTGGATCATTGTGCTTAGTAAGGAGAGGCTAAGTAGACATTAATTCGGATAACTCTCCCATCACATGTATGGTGGTAGGGTCTTTAGGCTTTCTTCCAGGTTTCTTTATGCACAAATCTCTCACTGTCTTGACATAGATGGGTACTTCTTTAAGGGCTTGTAGCAAAGGGATTTGTACATACAGATTTTGCAACTCCCTAAGGAACTCAAATTCAGGCTGGGAAATCATCCTAGGTTCAGCCAGTCTCTGAGGATACAGAGGGTCCTGCGTAACAGCAGTTGAATCTATTGTTACAGGTGTATCAGCCTTCCCTAAATTAGTTGTTATAGATGTAACAGTTCTTCTTGGCTTGGTTGCTATAGATGTAAAAGCTTCACCTATATCAGTTGTTGTAGACGCAGTAGCTGCCTCAGATTCTCTGGCTTCTCCTCTAGATAGTTCACAATCTTCCTCCGTAATGATAGGGGGTGGCTGGAGTTAATTACCATGCCCGATCATAATTGTATTTCAATGAATTCCAAGGGGGTAATAAGGTAGGTCTGGAAGGTCGTAGGAGCCTCTATGCCTTGATCTGCTTTATTGTTTGGGTTTGGGTTAGGTTGCACAAGTAGTTGAGGTCACACAGGTGGTGGAGGAGCAGAAACTTGGAAAGGAGGTAACTACAGTTGTTGCTTCATGGGTGGTGCAGGAAGAGCTGAATTCTGGGCATTTCCTCTCCAGTTCTGGTTCCACGGGTATGGTTGGGATTGAGGATATTAGACAAGAGGATATGGAGACCATTGGTTCCAGGGTGAAGGGAACTGAGTTGAAGGAGGGGCAGAATATTTCCATGGATATGGTTGATTATTATATGCATTGTTCCAGGAATTGAAAGAGGAAAAGTCTTGAGACATACCTAGAGGTCGCGGTTGCCATGACCTCCGTGGTGCAATGAAGTAAGAGGATTGGACCACTTCACTTGATTCTCTAAGTATTTCCTTTAGTCTAGGAAGCTTCGGACACTTCTCTGTCGAATGTTCCAGCTCGCAGATGTTGCAGAGGCTGATGTTGTTCAGTTCGCATTCCCTGTAAGGATGTTTCTTCAGAGAAGTGGGGCAGAACACAGCTAGGGGTGTATCAGCTTCTAGTTGTGTCTTTTTTATCTGTGTTATTGTTATCTAGGCTAAGAGAGTACTAAGGATATTGGTCCTGAAATTTTTGAACAAATTTCCGATCTTCTCTCAAGTTACTTCTCCACCTGCAGATTTTTGTATGCGAATAGAGGCATCCCAAATTATACTTCTTCCTCTAGATGATCCTCGAGAGCATCGTAGGCATAGCTTTATAATTTTCGTGAATGGATCTTGTGATATATCCCCCTTTCCTAATAGGTTCAGGGTGTTAAGGCAGTTGTCCCTCATTCCTCTGATGAATATAGTCTTCAAGATTTTCGGGTCTAAATCATTGTGTTTAGACCTCTGCAAGTTGTAGTGGAACTGTTCCACATAATCTTCCAGGCTTTGTTCCTCCTTCTGTGTCATTCTAAATATCTCTTCCCTTAAGTCCCTAGTCCTACAATAGTCTTGGTACTTTGACAAGAACGTCTCCTTCATAGCATTCCATGTTGAAATGGAAGTGGGACCTAATCCCAGGAACCATCTCAAGGTTGCTCCTTTTAAGGTAGCAGGGAATAACTTTAACTTCTAAGCATCTGTTGTATAACCATAACTTCTACACAAGACATCAAACTCAAATATAAATGTATCTGGATCTTCCACAGTCATCCCCTGAAAGGATGGTAAGGATGATAAAAGAATATTCTTCATAGGAGCTTCACCCCTGAGATTCCCAATTGGGAACTCAAAGGTGGTGATAGTGGTGTCTATTTTAGCATTTTTATCATTTTTGTCCCCCATTATTAATTCTTCTAATCCTTCCTGTAGAAGACGTTCTTCCAACTGCGTTTGTGATGGCCCTGTAGACGCAATTAATGCCTCAGATACTTCTGGGGTTGGTTGTTTCACCACACTACCTGTATCGGATATTGATAAGTCTCTAAGTGCTTCTCTGTCTTGGGTGTTTGATATTCCCCCTTAGTTTCCCCTTAGCCCTTGGTCCTCAAATTCTGGCTACTAACTTCCCCTTCCTGCTCATGAATCAAATCCTTGATCTTGAAGGTATGAGTGCTGGTCTTAGAATGATATGGTCCCGAGATGGAGGGATTGGAGGTTTTTGCTTTCTCTATGGGAGTAACAGCCTTCTATGGCCCTGTCTTCCTTGCATTCCTTTGAGACCTGGACTTTTCTTTTTCCACCTTGGATATTAATTCCTGGATAAATGTCTTCCTTCCTAAATCTTCACCCTTTGTTTCCTTTTTACGACTTGTCATTCCTGTGACTTATTAGAGTGGGGGTGATTTCAGTATCTTTGTAAGTCCTAAAAAGTGCACACATGGACCCTATGTGTATCAAATCAAACTCTAAGTATCTCAGCCTTCAATATTGGTGAGCCCACCCAGGTATGTTAGAGTGATGTGCAGGTTCTTACCTCTCGTCTTACCGCCCAGCAACTGAAGATTTGAAGACACACTAATCAAAGCATCAAAATGTCCTAAGTGTCATAGTGATCACAATGGTGAGCACACCCAAGTATGTTAGATCGGTGTGCAGGTTCTTACCTCTCGTCTTACCGCCCAACAACTGTGGGCTAGGAGCACTCTATATTAAACAAACAACTTGGCTGATTGTATCATCAACTTGCCATCCCCGGCAACGGTGCCAAAATGTAGTGTTATCAACCTTAATTGACTCATACTGCAACATTAATTATCAACCCAGGGTAGGTCTTGTTGTTTCAATGGAGTTCACACTATCTATGCCGATACACTCCAGCCAAGCATAAGAAAGTGTAGAAAAATTGTAAAAGATGTCGTTGATCTAAATTGTTGAATCAATCATGCATGCAGATATAAAAAACACTCCACAGAATTAAATCACAACTCGGAGTTATTGAAGTAAAGGCGTGCCACACCAAAACTAACATCTATACCAGTTGGTTACCATTCCTCTATTATTTCACTCTGTGTAACGACATAAGATAAATAGAAACATCAATGAATACAATCCACGATTTGTACAGCAACAGCAAGAAACCAAAATCAATAAGCTAACTGAAATGTACACTACCTAATCATTGCAATCCCTGCCAAACAGAAGGGCCCTTCCTCCTCAGTAGGGCGCAGGAAGAACACAAAAAGTGATCAACGAATCAGTTGGAAAGCAATAACAGCATCACCATGCCAATTGATGTTAAAATAAGTTTAGAAATTACAGAAACAGAGTAATGGTACTCCTTTATATGCCCCCTGATACATAAAATGTCGAGTCTTTTATAACTATTATGTTATCAAAGATTTTGTTTTTGTCCAGTTAGCCACAAATAGAAATAAAGCCTCATATTTATTCGGTAAAATACAGCAAAGTAACATGACAGTAAAATGGATTAAAAAGGTAAGAAAACGGGGAGTTTGGTCATATAAGGGCACAAGTCTAAAGGACAGAAAGGTCAAAACAAGGGGAAGAAGGTGTGAAAAATGGGTGAAAAACTACACCCAACATTCACCATCCTATCCCAATTTTCTACCACAATTCCTAGCCCAATCTAATCAATTACCTCAAGTCCAAGTTCAAAATCAAAATCCACAACTCTCCCTACCATTTGCACAAAAATCAAATCAATTACCCGCTCAACCACTTTTGAATCCCAATAATAAGATGTCACAACAACAACCTATTTACAATATGGAAGGGAAAAATCCGCAAACCTATGTGATAACTCCACTAGATCTAAATAAAGATCAATTAAGATCTGGAAGAGTATTGCAAAGAAAATGTTGTTATTCAGGAAGCAAGGACAAATCTTCAAAAACATAATAATCAATCTAAAGAGGGAGAAATCTCTCTCCCTCAGAAAGAGTAATCAAACAGAAAATGTTCCAGTAAATACTCCGGTTCTTGAACAACCCTCGTATCTATTAGACCACCTTTTCCTGAACCGTTGAAAATTGATGAAGGAGTAGAAAAACAAATCACATTGCCTAATTATAATATGATGGATGAATTAAGAAATGTTTGTATAAAAATTCCTTTATTGCAAGCCATAAAAGAAATACCAATCTTTACAAAAACAATTAAGGAATTAAGTACTCAAAAATCAGGAAGAAAAAGAAAATATATAAAACGAATTTATTTAGTCGGGAAAATTGCAGACATCATAATGGGGAAAAAACAATCCAAAAACATCTAGATCCAGGGAGCCCCCATTGTGAAAATCCACATCAATGGAACTGAAATACCAAACACACTATTTGATCTAGGAGAAGCCATAAACATAATGAGTAAACAAGTTATGAATTCACTTAGGCTTCCTAACCTTCAATACACACCAACAATGTTACAATTAGCATATAGGTCTGTGACTGAACCCGATGGTGTGTTGGAAGATATTTGTGTATCCTTAGATTCTTGTGAATATCCTGTTGATTTCATGGTCTTAACGCCCAAGGATAATTTAGGAGGATATCCATTAATCCTAGGAAGACCTTGGTTAGCTACAGTTGATGCTTTCATTGGTTGTAGATTAGGTGACATGTTTATCTCAGATGGAAATTCTACAAAGAAATTTAAATTATACCCACCTACATAAACAAGAATAGAAATAGAGAATGATGAATGGATAGATGATGAAGATGATATACAATATGTTTTCACTGCTGAACAAGTAAGAGAGGAGGACCAAATTTTAAATCTACTGGAAAATAATGAATCTTCCTCACACCATGACCGTAGTCGAAATGAATATCTCTCATCTGGACAAGTATCATTTCTCTCTATGGGGAAATTTAGGAATTCTTCAATAGAAAATTTTATAGGAAAAACTTTGAATATTAATGAAAATCTAAAAGAATTACAAAAGAAACAACTGGTATAAGTTTTACAAAAACATTCTTCTACTTATGCATGGGAATACACTGATATGAGAGGAAATGATCCTAAAACTTGCATACATCATATCTACATTGAACAAAGTGCAAGCCCAGTTAGACAGCCACAATGAAGAATGAACCCAAATCTAAAAGAAATTGTTAAGGAGGAATTACAAAAGCTGCTAAATGTAAATTTCATCTATCCAATATCAGACAGTCAATGGGTTTCACCATAGTAATCATTCCAAAGAAAAATGGGAAATGGAGAGTATGTATCGATTACAGGGAATTGAATAAAGAAACATTAAAATACCACTTTCCACTTCCTTTTATAGATCAAGTCTTGGACACATTAGCAGGGAAAAAGTATTTTTCATTTTTGGATGGTTTTAGTGGATTTAATCATATTCATGTAGCACCTGAAGATCAAGATAAAACCACATTTACCTGTCCATGGGGAACTTATGCTCACCGAGTACTTCCCTTTATATTATGCAATGCTCTGGCAACATTCCAAAGAGAAATACTCAGAATTTTCTCTGATCTTATTCATGATTGTGTGGAAGTGTATATGGATGATTTTGCAGTTTATGGAGATTCTTTTAATGAAGCACTTAAAAATTTAGAAAAAGTTCTAATAAGATGTAAAGAAACAAATCTTTCGTTAAGTCATGAGAAATGTTTTATGATGTTTAATGAAGGGATTGTTTTAGGTCATCATATTTCAAGAGATGGAATTAAGGTAGACTCATCTAAAGTTGAGGTCATTTCTAAATTATCAGTGCCAAATTGTCAACGAGATGTTAGGAGTTTTCTTGGTTTTATTGGATATTATAGAAGATTTATATAAAACTTCACAAAAATTGCATCTCCACTGTTTAAACTACTTACCAAAGACTGTGAATTTAGTTGGAATTTTGATTATCAAGCTGCCTTTGAAACTTTTAAAATGAACATTTCTAAAGCACCTATCATAAAAGAACCTAATTGGAAATTGCCTTTCCATATATCAATTGATGCTTCATATACAACCTTAGGAGCTGTGTTAGGGAAAAAATACCTTACTCCTTATGCACTATTACACCAGTAAAAATTTAACTCCAACCGAGTTAAATTATACTATAAGTGAGAAGGAGTTCTTAGTTATTGTTCATGCCATTAACAAATTCAGACATTATATAAATGGCTATGAAACTTTCATTCACACAGACCATTCTTCCATTAGATACCTCATGAATAAACCAATCACTAATGAAAGAATAACCAGATGGATTTTATTGTTACAAGAGTTCAACATCACCATTCTAGATAGACCTAAATTACAAAATACAATTGCTGACTTTTTATCTAGAATTCAAAATTATAATAATGATCAACCTGTGGAGGATAAATTTCCTGATGAATATCTTTTTGCAATATCTACTAAATCACCTTGGTATGCAGATATTGCTAACTATTTCGCTATAGGGAAAATACAATTTCATTTGTCTCCTAGAGAAAAGAGGAAGATAGTTCACAATAGAACATCTTATTCATGGGTCAACGAAGAATTATACAAAACAGGACCAGATCTCATCATCAGAAGATGCGTTTGAGAAGATGAAATACCAAAAATACTTAAAGCATGCCATGATGAACCATGTGGAGGACATTTTTCTGACAAAAGAACTGCTTATAAGGTCCTACTTTTAGGATATTATTGGCCTTCCATTTTCAAGCATACCAAGAAATATGTTAAAATATGTGGCAGTTGTCAGAGAATGGGCAAACCTACTCTTTCAAATGAAATGTCATTACAGCGGCGGGTACTCATTGAACCATTTGAAAAATGTGTACTAGATTTTGTTGGTCCAATCAATCCACCTTCAAAGCAAAAAAGGTATATCCTAGTATGTACTATTATGTAACTAAATGGTAGAAGCTAAAGCACTTCCTTTGCTACTGAAAATGTTGTAGTTTCATTTCTTTTTGAGAATATTTTTACTCATTTTAGTGTTCGAAGAGAAATTGTAATAGATCAAGGGACACAGATTACATCCAGATTACTGCAAAAACTTGTGGAACAGTACAAAATCAAGCATCGAAAATCCACTCCATACCATCCACAATCTAATGGACAAGTTGAGTCTACAAACAAGGTGATTGAAGCAATTTTTACCAAGACTGTACACTTACATAGGAAGGACTAGGTAGAAAAGCTTCCAGAAGCTTTGTGGGCTTATAGAACTACATGGAGAAGTACTACAAGACATACTCCCTATCAACTTGTTTATGGGAACCAGGTCTTATTTCCAATAGAGTTCCAGATCTAGACCTATAAAACATTAATAAAATTGGATCTTGACTTATCAGAAGCACAAAAGCAAAGGATGGGACAACTCAATGAGCTTGATGAAATAAGACAAGAAGCCCTCCAGAAGACCAGCCTAGTTCAGATCCAAAGATCCAGATGGCATGATAAGTACATTAAAGAAAGGAAATTTCATCCAGGAGATTGGGCATTACTCTTCGACTCAAAGTTCAAAAATTTCCAAGGAAGATTCCAAACTCACTGGCTTGGACGTTATGAAGTCGAAAATGTCTTTAAGAATGGTGCAGCTAGAATTAGGACTATTGATGAAGAGAAAAATCTTCTTTTAGTGAATGGGCATCGACTTAGACTTTATCAGAAGCCAATGACCAAAGAAGAATTTGTCAAAGTTTTCCAAGACAATTCAGAATTGAAAATGGTTGCAAAGAATTCTTCTTATTTTCCACCTTAAAATTTTTATTTTTCCATAGATATAATTATATATATATATATATATATATATATATATATAATATATATATATATATAAACATGAAAAACCATCATGTTGTTGACATGCTTATACAGAAAATTTAAAGTGAAAACCAGCTCTTGTTGGCACCTTAAATTTTCTCTCTTTACCATTTCTTCCTAAAGAAAAATGTGTTCCTTTTTCCTAAGTCTCCCTTTCTATTAAAAGAAAAAAAAAATCTCTTAGCTATAGAATTAGTGACTTTGTGCAGCTCAGACAAGTTTTTGCAACTCGAATAAGATTTATGTAGCCAGTTTGACAGGAACACTTGATGGCTCAAATTGAAGAACAAATGACTCCTTTTAAGTGAAAAGTACATGTAGAAGATATCAAAGGACAAATAAAGTTTAGCAAATTAGTTGAAGGTATGTAATACTTTAATTTTACAATAAGGATTAATATATTGCATGTATGAATTATGTGGACATAGTATTACCGAAATAAAACAAAATCATTGCAAATCGTGGGTGATAGTCGCTTGTCAAATCCATTATAGTCCACCATTTTTTAATTCATGTCTCATCCTCATTTCGAATCCATCAATTTAATCACTGAATCAATGAATTGAATGCGTTCCAACGGTTGACTCATTTTCGCAGGCCTTCATTATAATTCACTCATTCTCTCATTTCTCCAAATTCATACAGCCTCTCCATCTCTCTCTATCGCTGAACAAAACCCTACCAGTACCATTTTCCCTGTCAAGTAAATAATTCTTGAGACAAAGCATCTTTCATCACGGGCGTTATTTTCCGAACAAAACCAACAAGAAAGAAGTTCTTGGAAGGATACCCTCAAACCAGGGAACTGTTGCAGAAAGTACAGTGGTTACAATTCATTGAAAAAATTGATGGTTTCCATAGGGAGGTAACGAAGACTTTTGCACGTTCTTTTGATGAAATGGAGGTTGAAATAGGAGTTGTCAAGTTTGCCATAACAGAATCCGTGATTACAGAAGCTACCGAATTGCCCAGAAACGAAGAAAAGTGGTTCAAAAATAGAGGAATCGAAGGGAAGATTGGAAAATCTTCTTGAAAAATCCAAACATGGACAGTACCATCTTCAGAAAAGGTATTCCTAGTTCAGCTCTTGATTGAGTTTCACCTTCAGAGTATAGGTGATAATTGGGAAAACTTTCTAGTAAGAAATCATTTTCAAGAGAAAATTTTTGAACAATAAAGTGGTAGTAAAACCCTCAGAGGAAGGAAGAGAAAAATGGAAATAGTAAAAGAACAGGAACTGCAGTCCCAACAAGAATTATCAAAGGATGAACTACCCATTGTAGATATTTTGTGGAAAATGAAAAAAGGGAGTCTTAGAAGAAAGAAAGCCGGCAAGAAAACAAAAATTTTATCCCAAACCAAGATCCTTCCTCATAAAGAAAATCCAAAAGCTAAAGAGAAGAAAGCTTAGGGATTTCCAACTACAGGTTTAAGAAGAAGTACTAAATTGAACACAGTACAAAAAGCATCTTCAAGAGTTGCAGAATATATCGATCTTGAAACGAAAGAGCAACCTGAAAACCTCGTAGACTCTCCAGGAGAATCAATGAGACTATCACCACCCCCCTTCAGTTCACCTCCAAAAAGTCTAGTACATAGTCCATGTGTTGATCATGTTCAGCAAGAATTTAATGATTACATTGAATCATTAGAGAGAAAGGAAGCAGCAACCAAAGGGTCAAACCAAAGTCCAGGAGAAGGAAGTAATCAGTTTAACGAGCCACAAGAACTTTCAGCATCTAATGTTTTAAAGTAAGGAATATTTGAGCTGGAGACATTAAACAGATACCTTAAAAATGAAAATCAAACACTGAAGGTGCAGAATGGAATTCAAATTGCCAAAAGTGACAACCTTATTCTTCACTTAATTCTATGGTACAAAAAGAACAAGAAGTTGAAGAAAGAAAATAGGGAAATGCAAAGAGAAATCATCAACCTAAAGTATAAGATCCTCATGAAGAAACCAAGAATGGCAGTGGCTGCCAAAAAGAAGAAGAAAGTAAATCATGAATGTGATAGCAAGAATGTACAGGAGAATGACAATGTTGAGTTGTATGAGGACATACAAAACCTCCAGTGTGGGGGAATGTAGATTCCAAGAACTGTTTTACCTTGACACCCCTTTTTGCCATATTTCCTCCTTTTTCCTATTCCTATCATCCAAATAAATGCAATAAATATAAGGTTTTGTTAATGTGAGCACCTACATGTCCTCTTTTTCATATTTTTTCCATATACGTTATTTTTTAATTAAAGTTTGCATTCAACTACGAAATTGATCTGATTCTGCAACTAATCCACACCATCTGCAGCTACTCCCATTGTTGATAGCGTTCGAGTGTGCCAGCTCAGCAAAGGAGTATATGGGTAGATGAAGAATGATTCCCTCATGGATGTATTCTTGTTTACTTGAACCAATCCATCAAGAAAATCACACTGCAACGCGGTCAACCATGACAATCAACTGCAAGATAATGTGCCGGAACAGAGTTTGAGTTTCACAAAATATTATCGATATGCTTTTTAAATTAGCAAATCGATGATTAAGCGGTATGATTTGGTTTGATAAGGATTGTAATGAATATACTAAGGCATGAATTTCTCATGCTGTTAATTAAAAAAACTTTATAAGAACAATGGTCACTATGTGTTTTGGTGCGCACCGTTGTATGTAATTTTTAAAGCATCCTATTAAAACTATTTTGCGATTAATAAATCTCGGTTCATACATTTCATGGAGGATCCCTACGTGTAGATCAGGTCTTTAACTCACTACAAATAGATTTTCTTTGGTTTCTTAGAATTAAATTATGGATGCTCTATTTTATGTTTTAGGATGCAATCCAATGGAGTTCGAGATTAAATTGACATATGAATCAGTAATTTCATTTGCTTTATACCTATCATAACTTGATCATTTCATTTGCTTTATACCTAGCATAACTTGATCATTTCATTTGCTTTCTACCTAGTATAGTTCAGTCAATTCATTTCACAGTTTGGTTATTTCATAGCTTATCAAGCTTGTTCTTGTTTTTACTTTTGCATTGAATGACGTTGCAATAGTTAAGAGTGATAGTCTTTTCTTAGCAACTAAATTCAAGCATCATTCATTGCCCAATTCGATAAGGTAGATCTTCTTTACATCATTCCATGCTTTCGTAGTTAGTCTAGTTTGGCTACAGCATAAAAATCCAAACGTAATGAAAAACAATCTAACAGAGTAGAGTTAGGATCACTACTCAGCCATCCCACAAAGTTTGATTCAATTAAGATTAAGTTTAGAATAACCATCTAACAAATCTCAGGGATAATACTCTAATATAGACAGTGATAGCATCTCCATACTAATTCTAGATTTAGACATTAACCATAACTTAAACACCTTAACGACATAAATAAATTCTAGCATATACAGTGCACTTGTACTTCATCATTCTACCTACCCTGGTCAATAATTTATGTTTACAATTTAAGAACATTAAATTGACTAAACAAGTATAATGACAATTATGAAGACTGAAACTAGTTACATTTTCCAACAGCACAGTCTTCAAGTCATCACATCACCATTCTGACCGCTCCATAAATCACATAGGACAGGGAATTAACAAAGAACAACAAAGTGTTCAATTCAGGGTAAATAATTCAACCAATAATTCATTGAAAGACCCTTTAAAAAATGATGCACAATTGCTTCAATGCAGAGTTGAAGAGCATCGTTCCAATGCTTCAACAAGATCAATGCAGAGGAATAGAGGACAGAATAGGGAATACAACAGGATTTACAGGAGCAGAGAGCTAAATTGTGACTTGAAGCTTCGGTATCATGTGAGGCCAAGTTTGTGTAACTCTGAATGAATTGTATTTTGCATTAAGATAAATCATGAATATATACAAAGAGATGGAGACTATTGGAATTTATATTCCAATGTCTCTTTGTCTTCTTTATTTTCTTATTTACATTATTTACAATTTTCATAATCCCAAATATTAGGTGTCAACATGGTCTAAGTTATTTGTGTGTGGGGGTGGGGAGGGTCTAACTTATAGATGAAATGGTTTTTTTAGATAATTTTTTTTGGTTAATTTTTAGCAAAATTTGGTAGAGATTTTTAAAAACTTGAGTTCAAGTTGTTTAATATCTATCATTCAAGTGCCCTGAGGTTTGTCACGATGTTAAATCAATTTATGCATTCAAAAATGCATTTTAAACAACATAAAATCAAAATCTTGATTTAAATTGTATCGTCACATTCTGATAAAAAAAATTATTTCATTTAGATTAAGCATATATATATAAACAATATTTAAAGAATAAAATATTTTTTTTAATTGATATGTTTCTTTTATATTATTTTAAACTTTATATTTTATTTGAAATATTTCATTTCTACTATAATTATTTCATAAATTTATAAATTTATATAATTTTAAAGTGTATATGTATACCTAAAAAACACTAATACATATATAAAATAAATTTAAAATATTTAAAATTATTTGTTTTAATGTAATAATTTCTTTATATATTTTAATTTTTTATATTTTATTATATTACACTTATATTATAACTATTTATAAATACATAAAGTGTATATGGTATAAATAAATAATTGCCATACGCATGCACACATATAGTAAATGACAACAAAATTTAAAGATTAAAA
>APFE031573892.1:26148-123585 GCA_000404065.3 Pinus taeda | reverse complement strand
ATTATAATAAATATATTAAATTAGGCAACATTATAGATAAATTATTTTTATAATTTTTATACTATCTAAAAATTCAAAGGCTCTTCAATTTACATATTAATTAGAAATTTACTTTGCAAATTAATTAGAAATGTCATATTTAAATTTAAGCTATTTCATGTTATAAAGATATGAAATATCTATCTTTATGAAACCAAGATACCTAACTCAAAAAAGAACCATATGATATTGAACTGTTAAGTAACATAAATTTATTTACATAAATAATTTTTCAAATAAATATTTTATATACTTTATCATAAATGCAAAAATAAATGTCCCGGATGCGGGTGTCTGACTATGGTACAGGTACGTGGGCAGCTGTTTGGGTGGGCGCGTTGCTGCTCTCCACCGCCACTCGGCCTCTCAAGGCACCGCTCATAATTTCCCCTGCGCTCAAGTTTATTGCTGCCTTAATGCAGCCTATACCTCCTATGCCGCCGGTTTGTTTTCAGCTCATGGCGCTTTCAACTTGCCACATTCATGTTTCTTCTCTATGTTTCAGACCCTCCTCTGCAGCAACAACAATTTGCTCTCGAACTTTCCCAGGATTACACTGGGCTCTGGTTCGTTGGGTGACTTTCTGGCTATGCCTACAAGCTTCTCATTGTCTCTCCGGCAAATTCGCTAAACAACCGTCTATTGCTCTCCCTTTCGTCCCTCTGAGTGCTGAAGACAAGCTTGTCCTCATCCCTCTCTGCCTCCACAGTTCATCTATCCACCTGGATCACTCTGTTCCTCCAGCCATGCCGAAACTTCGCCAGAGGATGAGCTGCAGAAGAGGCAGCTCTAGAGGGCAAGCGGGCCGCCAGGTCTCCTCTTCTACGACGGACTCCTCGACTTTTTGCTCGGATTTCCGCATGGATCGATACCCGGCTACTCGGAGTGGATGGGGTAGGGGCAGAGGCCTGCACAATATGGCAATGAGCTCCCTCAACTCTTCGACTAACACCACTCGGCTTCAATTCCCCTGTAGTCATGGCACTGTCTCCTTTATGGCCATGGTTACCATTGAGCTCAGCGAGCTCAATCCAGGTCAAGTAGCAGGTTCCCTTAGAGCGACCACGGAAAGATTGGTAGAAGATAGACATGGTTCCATCCAGATGAACTTCAGGCAAAAGCAAGGCCTCCCCAACCATGAAGGAACAGGCGGGCTCCTCTGAGGAAGATGATGATTACAAGTATGGATGTTGCATCATCGAAGAGCCGCTCGATCCATCTCATGAAGTCTGAACAGATTGGTGGTTTTTGGTTTTTTGGGAATTCAGCAAGCTTGAGAATGTTCACTTTCTCTTGCTCAAATCGCCAGTTTCTCCGGCGAAAAGGATACTCTACTAGCCTTCGGTTTCCAGTCTCGAATGCAGTCACAACTACTTCTGATGTTAGTATACCGCTTTGGGCTTCAGGCAATGTCTCTCGGTTCCATCTATTTGGTCTAATTTTCCTGTTTTGATTGATGTATACCCCCAACCTAAATCTCAGTTCTTTGTTCAACAATGGGGGTTCTTTGTTTTTTTGCTCTAGTCATGGTCAAGATCTTTGTTGTTCTTCAAGGCAATATTCAGCTGGGTTTTTTTGCGAACTGATCTGCTATGCTTGTAATCATGTCGCATCTCTGGGCTAGCTTTTATGAGGCCATGGTAAAAAAAAAAAAAAAACAAACAAACAAACAAACAAACAAATACTTCTAAATTTTAGCACATATTAATTTAAAATGTCATTTTTTTTAATAAATTGGTCAATGCAAGTCATTCAAACAAATTTCTAAATGCCTTTTTAGTATTTTGAAAACAAATTCACAAATTCGTGGCTACCATGAATAGGGTTGTCTGCTAAAATAGAATTCATCGTGCCCCTTTTTATTTGTTAAATAAATTTCAAAACTTTTAAACTTAATTATCTCTTACAGGGTTGTGATCTTCGTCATCCATTCAGATGCCTCTTTTCACACTTGCACAGTCAGTATTCTTTGTGGTCGCGGTCACTTTCAAAGTTTGGGCTTGAAAAAAATTGCAACGCTCAAAAATTATCTTTGACTTTATGCGAAATGATGGAGAGGCATAATTGTTTTACAAATACATTCAATTTTATTTTTTACTTTTGCCATATATACACACATGCTCCAATTAATATCAATAAACAGATCATGCACTTCCTGATATTCCCCGTATGAGTTGATTCATCAATTTTCATTATTGGTTGAGTTTTTGTTGATTATCTGGTATATAGAATGATGTGACATTTTTATTAAATTAATTATAGAGTTAGTATATAGAATGAAGTGACACCAGTACTTTTATTGTGGGTTGTACTGTAATTATTGTTTTTTATTAATTACATTGGTACAACAAATTACAGATTTTGTGGTACAATGTAATCATTGTAAAAAAGAGGTGAACCAATCAAAATTGAAATATATATATATATATATATATATATAATATATATATATATATATATATAATATATATATATATATATATATATATTCATTCAAAGGTAAACATTAGATGAGATCATTTAATTTTTGGTAAATTTAAAATTAATGTCAACATCAATATTTTTTTAATACGCTATTACCATGTTGTGGCGGGGAATAATAACACTTCCAAAATAATACTTTTTCTTCTGTCAATATAACACTGTTAATAATGCTTTTGCTTCTTTCAATACAACACAATAATAATAATGTTGCCAATAATGATTCTCTAATGATATATAATTTAATGCACCATAATGAATTCATTCACCATGATATAATGCAACAAGGCACCATAATATAACATATCTCATTGTAAACTCCAACAATCATTAATATGACAATGACATAATTCAATGCAATAACGTTGTACCACCATGATATATATCATCGTCATGCCACCACATATCAATGTCGTATATATGCAATGTACTAACCAAACCTATATGCACTGTGTTAACGCACACTCAATAATTTGTTTCAGGATTGATAATGCATAACAATAATTTGTTCCTGGCTTGATAACACACCATTTCCATTGCTGAAGATTCAGGACCATTGGCATATCTCTAGCCCTCTGTCCATCTGTCCTCTAGAAATTGTCATGCATTACCTATCACCTAACAACTAGCTTTTGATGTGTCTATCCACTTGTAGCCAAATTGCTACACTTCAATTCCTCCACCAAGCCTTCAAACCACATAGTCATTATGCCTCTATCCAATCTAGCATCTTTCATTACACTATAACATAATTTTTCTCCCATATGTAACAATGGTCCGTTGTATAATATGACATTAACATTCTATATTCATGTAACCACTGTAATACTTCAGCGTTTTATTAATCAATTGTTGGAAATACAATAGAAACTCAATGTGTAATGGCATATCACCCAAGTCAAGCACTACTCCAATGTATGAAAACACTTTGATATTGACAAATCAATGTTATCATTAATGCATCTTGGCATAACTCTGTCCTCTGGCTTATTCAACGCACCTGCTTGATCATCAATGTAATGTTGCACATGCTATTCAATCGATACCTTTTCATATTCTGGTACCAATGTCTGTCATTTACATATGGTTCACTTAACAAGTGTCTCTGGCAATGTAGGTGCTCCAATTAATATCAATAAACAGATCACGCACTTCTCGATATTCCCCATATGAGTTGATTCGTCAATTTTCATTATTGCTTGAGTTTATGTTGATTAGTTGTCTATAGAATGACGTGACATTTTTATTAAATTAGTTGTAGAGTTGGTATATAGAATGAAGTGACACCAATACTTTTATTGTGGGTTGTATTGTAATTATTGTTTTTTATTAATTACATTGGTATAACAAAAGACTTTATGGTACAACAAATTACATATTTTGTGGTACATTGTAATCATTGTAAAATAAGAGGTGAACCAATCAAAATTAAAATAAATATATTAAAAAAAAAAACAAAAATTCAAAGGTAAACATTAGATAAGATCATGTAATTCTTGATAAATTTAAAATTAATGTCAACATCAATATTTTTTCAATACGTTATTACCCTGTTGTGGCAAGGAATAATAAATGCCAACATATTTTACAAATTTATTTATTTACTTTTAATTTAGATATGTTCTTTTTAAATATTTAATTTGTATATTTCATTAAAATATTACACTTCTATTATAACTTTTTATAAATATATAAATTTATATAATTTAAGTGTGTATGGTATAAATTAAAATTTATATATAAAAATAGTGAAAATAAAAATAAACAAATAGAAATCAAAAGTGTTCTATGTAGATTAACAAGAATACTCTCAGCATCCTCCCAATGTTAACTTAACCCATATTGGTCTCTCCCTCGCTGTCAAGTTTGACATTCAAAGACAACATTTCATTGGTGCAAGGAACTTGGAATTTTTTCCTTTAAAGCTAGTAGGTTTAGCCTTCTTTCTTTTCTTTTTTTCCTTTTTTTTATACGAACCTCTTTGAATTTCTTATGCTTTCATAACCATCTTGAAATGAATTTCAATAGAATTTTAGACGAACTTCGTCAAATTATTCATGTTCGTGTTTGGCTTGTCATGTTCAACTTGAGGTTTGCGAACCTCATTGAATAAATTCACCCAAAAATGAAATTCGGCGAACTTCAAATTAATCAATTTTGTTCGCCAAACCAAGTGACTTAGGTTAAAACAACATAATGAGTGATGCATATAACACAAAAATAAGGAAGAGGATACAAAACGAAGACACAAATAAGGATAAAAGAACACAAAAAAATTGGCCTCACCAAAAAAAATAACAACAACATATTTAAGAGAGGTAGAAGAGAAAACATAGTAGGATGCTTGGGCCTCCACATCCATAGTAGTGCTTGTTGGATGTTTTAATCACCCTCCTAATTGTTTCAAAAATACAACCAAAATGATTGTGCATCTAATTCTCAATCTTGGGCTCACATGGAATTTGTGAGTTACTATGCAATGTATGTGCAGATCAAACTTTCTACTTCCATTGATTTGTTTTATAGTTGTAGTATCAACAATTACTTTTACAGAAGGGGGTATAAACAATGCAAAATCTTAGCAAGGTTTTGCTGGAATATTCACTAATATTGAGATGGGGGGTGAATTATTATTGTGCATTTTTTAACAATTTAATCATATAATGTAAACATTAACAGTTAGTAACACCATTTAATAATGCATAACAACATAGAAAGTACACAAGATTTTTTTAGTTGAAACTCTTCCACGAGAAAAACCACCAAATAATTTTAATATAAGTCTTAAAAAGTATATCAACGGGAACAACTAAATTCCAATATTCTCTAGCAACAACTGCAAGGAGGCTCCAACCCCCTGGATTTATCAACTCCAACTAAAAGATGCCCCAACACCCTGGTTTTTCCAAATCCATTTGGAAGGATGCTCTAACACTTTGATTTTATCAGTTTCAACTGAAACTATGCTCCAATGCCCTGGTTTTATTAGCTCCAACTAAAAGGGTGCTACAACACCCAACAAGCTCCAACTTGCCCTAACATCGCCCTACCACCTTGAAGTGTTCTCATGACCCAACCTGAAAGAGACTCCACTCTCCACCTTGCACCACCCAACCACAGTGAGAGTAAAAGATAACTGAAAAATAATGATTATGCTAAACATATTTCCCAACACTTGATCATTGTCACACTATTGTCCCAACCAAAACTGCAATCTGATCATTCAAACCTTTCCTTCGAACTTGTTAACATCATGTGTCTAATACACCTACAATAAGCTCATATGCCTTTCAAATGTACACAACAGGTCTCGATCATCAATCATGAGGAATAGTGATGTCAAACCCCTCTAACTACATCTGTCTTTGAACTATGATCATCAAGCATCTTTTGGATCTCAATTTGGAAGTTATGCTCCTAGAAATCAGAAATTAAGCATAATAAACCATATGAAACCTTATATGAACTAAATGTTTGACAAACTGACCCAATTTGAACACTTTTCAACTGATCACTGGATTCTGCAAACTCTTTGAAAAAATGACAATGTCATAAAATAAAATATTTCTAAGTTGAAGGATTTTTGTCTTGAATGAAAATATTGGCTAAAATTTCATCAACACACTATCAATCAACCAATATAATGTGACTTGAGTTGTAAACCTAACAAGTCATCACGTGGATCAGTTGTTATTCATATGTCAGTTTATCGGTGTAAGCTGCAAAGTGTTTTGGTCAGGTCATAAATGTGTCCATCTACGACCCTTTATACACCACGAATCAAATAATAGTAGTCACTTCCTTTTCACAACTAAGATTTCATTTGATTCTTTCATCAATCAACAAAACGAATTGTCATGTTGATTCCAAGTTTGTAGGATTGGAAATTTACATGGTCGAGCATTCATACATCAATCCAATCACCATATAAAGTTTGTCAATGACGAGGCTTGACTTCATCATCATTTCTGATCCGTATTTGTATGATTAGTTTTGTTGTGCTAATAACAATTACAGATTAATAAACATGTGCTTGCTTCTTGTTTTTTGAGCTAAGGTTTCCTTAGTTGTTGGTTCTTACAAATAGGTAAATTTCCTTAAGTTAAATAAGACATTCATGAGAAAAATAGCTTCAAAAATGAATAATGAATAGCAAACATCTACAGTACAGCAAACCATCAAAGAAACACATTAGCACAGTGTTTTGATGAAGGAGTTCACCCCTCTTGGGCTACATCTCCTTGGTCCAACTTCCATGGCTTGGGCCTCTATATTAGCTCAATGTGGCAAAAATATTGTTTACAAAGCTCTATGGCTCTTGATACCTGCACCAATGTGTACCGAAGGTCCAAATTAGCTAAGAAAACTTCTTTCTGATCTCAATTTGGTCGAAAATTGAGTAAGTTATGCCTCTTTCAATTTTTCCTAGAAAACCTCTGCTAAATCTGGAGAGACTTCAGTTAAGTCTGCCAAAAATGGCAGTTTCCACCTAATTTGGCGGGCCTCCAAAATTGTCGCCATATTAAACTCGAGTTAATTAATGCTAAACGAGGCTAATGGCACTAATCGCGCTTAACAGTTGGTGCTAGCCCTTGGTTTTTAAAATGTGGTCGTATGGAGAGGGGGCTGGCCCCCTCTTCTCTTGCCAACGAATTTTGTACACATTTAATATTTTGTGCATGCCCTCTTATCAAATATGGTGTCCATGGCTCATTGCTAAGGCAAAGGAATAGGAGGGGGAGGTCATGGGTTCAAGCTTGCCCTCCCCCATCACATCACATTTTTTAATATGCATAATATATGCCATCAAAACTTTTATATACGCCATTCGAATATAACATGTGCCATTTGAAATATATTTAATATGCCATTACTGGACTTTGGGTTCGTTGATTAATATTTATATATATATATATATATATTTAATATGTATATATATATTATATATATATATATTTAATTATTGCCATTACTGACTTTGGGTTCGTTGATTAATATTTATATTTATTATTATTATATATATATACACACACTGCCATTCGATATAACATTTGTGCATTTGAAATATATTTAATATGCCATTTACTGCGACTTTGGGTTCGTTTGATTAATATTTATATATTATATATATATATATATTATTATATTATATATATATATATATATATATATATATATACTATATATACAACACACACCGCCATCGAATATAACATGTGCCATTTGAAATATATTTTAATATCCCCATTGATTAGTATTTTAATTTAATACATATATTAATATAATATAATAATTTATAATTATATAATTATATATATATATATATATATATATATAATATATATATATAATTTAAAATTATTAATAGACATAAAAAATTATATATAATAATATTTAATTAAACAAATAAAAACAAAATCCACCTTAGAGGCCAATTAGGCAATTTCCCTTCCACACAACCACATTGGAGAATCCAGAGGTGGCATTTTTCACAACCCCATTGAGCGAAAACTAAGAAGATTCCCCTTGCTGAC
Organism: Pinus taeda; assembly: GCA_000404065.3. Classification (NCBI taxonomy): domain Eukaryota; kingdom Viridiplantae; phylum Streptophyta; class Pinopsida; order Pinales; family Pinaceae; genus Pinus; species Pinus taeda. The sequence continues at coordinate 115,531 of APFE031573892.1, read as the reverse complement.
TGGACTGCCATGTCATCATTATGTCCGATTTTGCAATTTTTTTAGTTGTTTAGGAAAACTAACAGTAGGCTTTTTCTGCTTCATCCGGACTCTGTTTTCGATGAAACAAATTGTGTTGCGATCGTCTTGACGAGATGGATGCAGCCATATTTTTTTTGAGCCAATCTAGGAACTTTTATTTTTGAGCTAAATATTGAGCACTTGATCATTCCTCCCCACTAGAAGCCTTTTGGACCCCAAAAGATACTATTATCTAACAAGTAGATGAGGGTACAGTTCCCTCACTTTTCCAAGCTCGATCCAATTGGCTTTTGACGAATTTGTTTCCTTGAGCTCCTCTATAAGGAAATCAACAGTCATTTGCCTTGAGGACGTCGTTCTTCTGTCACGGATGACGTCTTGTTGAAACTGATTTAGAAATTCTGATGGAATGCATTCAGAATGTGAAATATGAACATTCTCTCCTTATTCAACAACTTGAAGCCTCTTTTTGCAAAACTGACACCAGCTTGCACCGTCGACTTGAAACCTATAATTGACATAATACATGTACTTGTCTTTGCCCCTTTCAAGTTGATCTTGCACTGTTTGTTGCACCATTTTCAGTCGTTCATAGAAACTCATGGTTTTGTCCATGTCACCATCAAAAGAAACACCCTTCTTACCAAGACGACATAACAAAATGTAATGCAAATGGATGAAAAATTTCACTACTTGGTTTACATGACTCAAGCCCAATTGTATATCTTGAAAGTATGAAATTTTATGAACATAACTTTCATGTAAAACATAATTATGCTTGAATACAAAAGTTAAATAACAAATAGGCCTAAAAGGCATAACAATGAACTTGTTTCTTATACCTCTTTTGTACTTTCGAACCAAGTGAAATTTCTGACAAGTATCCATCCAATGAAAGTTCATGGATCGCTACAACTTAATCTTTACACCATTGAAATATTCTTAATAAAATAAGATGGTGAAGTTGCTTGCATAAACCTGAACTCAAATGAACCTTTCAAGTTTAAAAGAGCATAAAAAAGAATTGAACTGATCTTTTGGTTTGAAGCGACACATGCCTCTTGATGTTTGCCTCCTCACTGGAAGACTTTGCACAAACATGACAATGCATGCCAAGGAGCTTCGAAAGAAGAAATGTCAACAACAACTCTCCTCCAACATTGGGCTACTCCCAACAAACCTCCTATCAAAATGATAATCTTGGGCGTTGACCAATCAACAATGGCATCCAACTTGGAGAGGCTTGCCTTCAACTTACCTCTTTCAATATCATGGCCCAAATACATCAAAGAAGTGAAACCAAAATTGTACTTTGATATCTTCAAAACATCAAACAATTTCCCTTCATAGATGACATGTGCATAAGAAAACTTTCTAAACATGTGTATGTCACCCAAGAGGACAATTTCTTCAAGAAAGGACTCTTTTTTGCCATAATTCAAATTCATGTATGTAATAGAAGTGTTACAAAGAACATACAACATTAAAATCCATACAAACCATTATTCTTTGGTGTTATGTATATTATTGCACTGACCTCTTTTTACAACTTTTCTTTGGCAAAAACTACTCCTTTTGTCCTCTTTATTGAAATACTTACCATTCCTCTTTGGCACCATAACCATTAGTGCACAACATGGCATAAGGGATGATTTAATGAGCCCATTGTTCAACAAACTTTTGCATTACATTGTTCTCTCTACACTTTGCAATTTTTTCAACCCTTGCATGCTAACATCACAAAGAGAAACCTCTTGCTGCAAATATATTTCATGTGAAGTTTCTTTCTCCTTGAAGGACGATTCTTTCACAACCTGAAATACTACATCACTCTGATGAACTGAACCAACCAAATCAGAATTGAAACTTGCATTACATGCAACAACATTTTCATAAACAATATCATCATTTGGCTTGAACATGAGAAGTACTAAACTTTTACTTGAATTCACTAGTATTTTTGCCTCCCCTGCATTAACCAAAGAAATGTTCAGATTTTTGCGATGGGCTCTCACTATGTACTCCACACCATCCTTGAACAAGTGATACTTGTTTTCATGGCGGTAAAAGGTTGCTTTCCGGTCATACAAATATGGACTACCCAACACCACACCTGAAATATCAAGAAGTACCACATCTAACTCTACTTCGTCAACAAAATTTGCAATGATTGCAAACATAAACAAACATTTTCTTGTAACATGTAAACTTGTGTCTCTTGTTATCCATCCCAAAGGGTATGGTTTATGGTGAGGTACAGTTTCAAGATTCAATCTATTGACTAAGTCTTCGGAGATTAGATTCACTTGTGACCCATTATCAAAGAGTGTGTCAATATTGGTGTGTTTAGATATGACCTTAACATGAAATAACTCAATTCGTCTCTTTTCATTTGGAGTATTAGTAGTGTTACAGTTTTACGAACTAGTTCTTGCAATATCTTGTTTTCCTTTGATTCCCATGACAGTGATTTTGTTTTCATCACCTAATTCAGAACCTAAATCTTCTTGAGTGATAGCAGTGTTTTTATGTTTCCCTTTATTGTTGAACTTATTTGGTCTCATTTCTGGATGCAATTTCCAGCAGTGAGCTTCATCATGCCCCTCTTTGGAACAGTGTTTGCATGTGAATTTATCCCCTTCTTTCTTCACACTTGCATTCTTCTTTCCCTTCCATTTTCCTCCTTTCTCTTTCTCCTTATCCTTAGGTGGCTTTTTATTACTATCATCTTCATGAGTGTTCTTTCCTCTAGATTCAAGGTGTGTGGCTTGCACACATACCTCATCTAAATTGTTTTGGTTAAACATAAGAATAGTATGTTTCAAATAGGAATGTAAACCCCCAATATATTTCAGCAGTGTATCTTGAGAATTCAAAATCACTCTTAATAACAAAGCCCTTTCCCTAAACTCTTGTGTATAATCTTATATTGTTTGGCCTTTAAGCTGCCTAAAAATTTTCTAACTCACAATGGCTTTTTTCATATAGGCTAAAGGATAAAATTGTCTTTTAGTTGCAGAAACAAATTCAACCCAAGAAATGGATTCGCATTTCCTCTTGAGTCTTTGCTTCCTGCCAAACTAATGCAGCTCCTTCTAGCCTTAATGAAGGCAACTAGATCTTTATGTCATCTTACTGAAGATTTTGAATTCTGTAGTATACCTCCAACTATCGAATCCAATTGTCTAACTTTTCTGCATTCACTTCTCCATTGTACATGGGAAGTTCGAATTTTATGTCCAATTTCAGTAATGGAGTTTTTCATTTTGGGGTTTTGGAATGGGTATGGGTAGTGGTGGTAGTGGAAGATGATGTTGTGTGAGAAGGTGAAGATGATCAGGATGGTGGAGATGGAGGTGGCTTTCCACCATTCCCTTTGGAATCCTTCTTCTCATCTTTTTTTCCTTTGAGCTTCCTCCTCCATGTGGAGGTTTAGAACTCTCTCCAACCATTCTGGTGTTCCTCTCTTCATAGAGGACTTTAACCATTTTAGCTAAATTATAGAAATATTTCTTGAATTCTTCCTCTTCTGAAGAGCGACCTTTAAGCTCTCTTTCTCTAGACATAATGACTATGAATTCAGGCTCAGCAATTTGTAGTGATTGTACCTCTTCAGTCTCAATTGAAGGGAAAACTTAATGAGCTTCAAGTGCAGCTGGAATTGGAACTTTGGGTGGTGGATATTGTGGCCTTGTGGCTCTCCTTCTTCTGGGCATTACCTTAGCAGTTGCAACCGATAGCTTCCCTTATCCTCTCTGCAACTTTAACCTTGTAAGCATCATAATTTTGCAACCATTGAAACCCTAATTGCACAAACTCAAGCAAGCAAGTAATTCAACCTTGAGCTCTTATGCCAACTTGATCTATAGTTGTATGATTAGTTTTGTTGTGCTAATAACAATTATAGATTAATAAACATGTGTTTGCTTCTTGCTTTTTGAGCTAAGGTTTCCTTAGTTGTTGGTGCTTACAAACAGGTAAATTTCCTTAAGTTAAACAAGACATTGATGAGAAAAATAGCTTCAAAAATTAATAATGAACAGCAAACATCTACAGTACAACAAACCATCAAATAGACACATTAACACAATGTTTTGATGAAGGAGTTCACCCCTCCTGGGCTGCATCTCCTTGGTCCAGCTTTCATGGCTTGGGCCTCTATATTAGCTCAATGTGGCAAAAATGTTGTTTACAAAGCTCTATGGCTATTGATACATGCACCAATGTGTTCAGAAGGTCCAAATTATCTAATAACACTTCTTTTTGGTCTCAATTTGGTCGAAAATTAAGTAAGTTATGTCTCTTTCAATTTTTCCTAGAAAACCTCTGCTAAATCTGGAGAGACTTCAGTTAAGTCTGCCAAAACTGGCACGTTCCGCCTAATTTAGCGAGCCTCCAAAACTGTCGCCATCTTAAACTCGGGTTAATTAATGCTAAACGAGGTTAATGGCGCTAATCATGCTTAACGGTTGGCTCTGACCCTTGGTTTTTCAAATGTGGTCATATGGAGAGGGGGTTGGTTCCCTCCTCCCCCGCCGGCAGATTGTTGTACGCATTTAAATGTTGTTGTGTGTGCCCTCTTTTCAAATGTGGTGTTCGTGGATCGTTGGTAAAGCACAAGAATAGGAGGGGTAGGTCACAACTTCAAACCCACCCTTCCCCATCACATTTTTTAATACGCATAATATATGCCATCAAAACTTTTATATATTCCATTCGAATATAATATGTGCCATTTGAAATATATTTAATATGCCATTACAGGAATTTGGGTTAGTTGATTAATATTTAATTAATTATATATATATATATATATATATATATTTAAAAATTATATAATATACCATAAAAACTATATATTAATATATAGTTTAAATAATAAAAAAAAAAAAAAATCAAATTCCACCTTAAAGGCCAATTAGGCAATTTCCCTTGCAAAAAACCACACTAGCAAATCCAAAAGTGACACCTGTCACAGTCCCATTGGGTGAAAACTGAAGAACATTCCCCTTGCGACTAGACTTCCATGTCATCATTCTATCCCATTCTGCAATTTTTTTAGTTGTTTAGGAAAACGAATAGCATGCCTTTTCTCCTTCATCCCGGCTCTGTTTCCGATGAAATGAATTGTGTTGCAATCGCCTTGACGAGACAGACACAACCATACAGTTTTTGAGCCAACCTGAGAAATTTAATTTTTGAGATAAATATTGAGCACCTAATCAATTTCTCTCCCACAAATTTGACTTACCAGAATGTCATGTCGAGACTTACGTTGCTTGTTGAAGTTTGTCTCTACTAAATCGACCTCCACCTCAAACTTGTCCGTGGTGGCAATAGAAATCTTCCATAGAACCAACATTGCAAGGACCTTGGCTTTGAATTCGTCCTTTTTCAACAAACTTTGTTACTGACCTGCCAATCCTTGGCTTTGTCCACAAACTTTATCAATACAAGCTCTAAGGAATGCAGAGAGTGAATTGGGCCTTTAAATAACAGTCATGACTCAACATTGTAAATTGTTACGAACAAATTCCATGTGATATCAAACAAGAGTTCCAATAATCTGCTACATATGTCATGCCTTTAATCTTAGGTTGCGCCGAATCATTTCTTATGTGGCTTCATGTTTTTCGTGAGATTATACTAAACATATTATGACTGACATAGATCGCCAAATTAGAGTTGGATTGCTCCAACTAGACTTGTAATGTGAATATAATGATAAAAATCTGGAGAACGTGCAAATGTAGCTTCAAAAACCTAGACCTAGATGAATGTTTCAAAACCAGAACAAATAAACAGGGTTTGCTAATGATATAACACAGTTTGTAAGGCACGACGTTGTGGGTGATTTTGGAAAATGTCCTGCCATCAACAGTTCTTATGGAGCCAACAATTTATGGTTACACCAAAACCAACATGCACACAATGTGTTCTAGATCAAGGCTTCCATATCGACCAAGAAATTTTGAGACTATCAGGAACTCATGCTCAAAGCCGCAGGTAAATGTTAACATTAAACTTATGAGCCTACAGACCAAAATGCAACATTTAAATCAAAGTGTGCAGCCTTTGACTAGGTTAGAAAATCAATACCTCAAAGTGACGAGCCAAGAAGACAAAAAATCATAACCATATAAATCATAGACAATTATTGTACTTGGATGTGTTCACCTTTTTTCGACACATAACACATAAAAACTTGATGATTGGTCATATGTATATATAAGCTATTAAATGGACCCGAGATTGAACATGTCAAACATGGGAAAATGATTATGTCCTATATGTCTGGAATTAAATAAAAAACAAACAAAACCATATTTATGTGACCAACAACAGTATTACCACTAGCTTCAGGTCATTGATATTTGCATGTGCTCCTTTGGAAAGGTCAGCCTTATCTTACACCCATAAATTCAATTTTGAAACAATTTTTCACAATGAAAATTCCTCTTTTTGAAGGCTAATAGAGTCAATGATTTGTCTTGTCATAACCCATAATACTTTTACCAAATCATCATTCATTCTTATGAATTTTTAATGCCAAAATTGGACCAATCATAGAGTTGCTTTTTCAATTAATTTGAGGCACTTTGACCAAACTTCAAGGCGTCAACTTAAAGATGTCATATCTCCTCAACCATGAGGAGTTACGTGGCATGCCACCTATTTTTGCAAATGGCATGGCAAGTACGATAATCCTATGATGGTATTGCTTGCAAATTCACAGATCTTCTCATTCATTTTCCTGAACAAAAGGAGGAAATCATGACCATGCCACTTGGGGCTTCTAAACTTTTGGGACCCCTCTTCTTTCTAGTGTTCCTTTTCCATTGGTGCTTTCAATTAATGTACTCCACAAATGTATATTAAGAGTGTTCAAAGACTTACATTATATCAATGTCAACACCATTCAACAGGTTCTACAAATTCAGAAGTAAAGTGACTAAAGCTACTTGCACGAAATAAAATTCACTTGTCCTAAAAGGAAAGGCACATGCTAGAAAATAAAATCCTAACTATTTATGGGTGGCTTGTGCCGACATCCTACTCTCAAGCATTCATAGGGATCATCATCACACTATACTGAAAATAAAATGTACCACATAGATTGAAAGGAAATCTAATGACTAAGTTGCAGGAATCAAAATGTTAATCTAGATTAGAGGAAAATGAAATACTAATCTAACTTGTAGGAAAAGAAATTACTAATCCAAATGGTAGGAAATGTAAATTCCAACTAGTTGCAAGAAATAAAATATCTTAATCTATTTTTTGTTGGGTTGTTTATTATTTCTATTCAAACTAATCAATGAAATCATTATGTTACTTTGAAAAATATTATTGAATGCAAAACAAATTTGAAATGTAATGGAAAATGCAACCATATGTGAATAAGAAACTACATAATTAAATAAACACAATCTCACACGAATAATCTAATTGCGTGAACAAATTGAATCATCTAACAAGAAATTAGTTACATAAATAAATAAAAGTAATCCTACGTGAATAAAAAATTACACAATTAACATCATTTATAAGTCGATATCCAAGATTATAGTGACTCGACTACGAGATCAACTTTATGTTCACATATCTCCCGAACAATTTGGTTTTCTGAAGAACCGACAGATCCAGGACATCATAGCTATCACCCAGGAGGTTATTCATTCCATTAAGTCAAGGAAGAAGGATACTATAATATTAATATTGGATCTCCATCGGACATACAACTGCATCGACTAGATGTTCCTTCACTTCAGTCTATATAAGATTGGTCTATCCATTAGGGTAGTTGAATCAATTATGGCATGTTTTTCCTTCGCCAGTTACACATTTTTGATTTAATGGTATACCATCTGGTTTTCTTCAAGATTTCAGAGATCTTCGACAAGGCTGCTCACTTTCTCCACTACTTTTTTTGCTTGTCATTGATGGACTTGGTAAGCACATCACGACGAATAGGGAAGATGCTCTTTTCTTAGGCCTATAGATCACCAAACAGGTAGTGATTACACATAGATCCTTATGATTGTTGACAATGTATTGCTTTTTGGGTAGGTACATTCTGATTAATGGTATATGATATTCTACATTATTTCTATGTTTGGTGATGTCTCGGGTTTATATATGAATTGTTTGAAATCACTACTTATCCACTCTTATGAGGATATGGGGACTATTCACGACATTGTTAATACATTGGACACACCCTTGTTGGGGGATGGGTTGACTTATCTAGGCTTTCACATGAAACCAAACAAATATATTTTAAAGGATTGACATTGGTTAATAAAGAAATTTGAAGATTGACTTTCACGCTGGACTCATCGATGGTTATCCATGAGTCATCGGTCGATACCGGTGAAATATATCCTCCAGAATATATTTGTAAATTGGGTGCATCTACATTTTCTTCCAAATGCTATTATCAAACAAATAGATGTTATTATTGCACATTTTTGTGGCCAAGTGCAAAGGGGGGACACAAATATCACCTAGTTAGAATATATGAGATAGCCAGATAGAAGGAGATGCGTGGCTTGGGGATAAAATACATTGAGTTTTTTGGATGGGCACTACTCGCTAAAAACAATTGGCACGCTATTTCGGCTACCAACATATGGCAACTGATTATACAAGGGAACTACTCTAAATAACCATACATGAATGGCTACACTATGGTATGGGTTTTAAGTGGACTTGTTCATACATTTGGAGGGGTTTCATAAAGATAAAGAAGTTTATCTATGGGAATATCCGATGGATTATTAGTTGGGGTTAGTCCATTCATATTGGAATAGATCCCATATATGGAATCTAGGATGGTTATTGTTTGTCATGGGTGCTTATTAAACATCTCCGCCGAAAGGGGGATTTTTTTCTTATTTCATATTCGAGGCAATATGGATATGCTTTAGATATATTATACATGGAATAATGCAGAGGAACTTGGATTTTTTGGGGCTCACACTAAGATTTGGGAGGCTTTCATTCATAAATTAAAGATGGTTGGTATATCGATTAAAATGGAGGATGACACTCTTGGATAGATTAGCATCATTTGCAAGGGTTAGATATCAGTTAAGGAGATCTACTCTTAGATTATATTTGTTTCAAAACCACGCTCTAAATTGTGTTGGTTTCAGCACATTTGGACTTGGAACATGCCCCTTAAGATCATTCTCTTTGGTTGGCCGATATGGAGAGATGGTGTGCTCACTTGTAACAATTTGTGTAAAGAGGGTCTCATTGGTCCAGGGAGATGCCAATTATGCAAGGTTTCTTTGGAATCCATAACCCATTTATTTATTTTGTACCCCTTTACTGAGGCTATCTGTGTTTGGGTCTTGCAGAGTATAAAGTTTTCTACCTGTTGGTGCTTCAACTCAATTGAGGAATTATTTAGGACATGGATCACATAATATGGTCCGCATCGATCACTGTCATTCTTCATATGTTGGGGTATTTAGCAAGGCAAAAACAAGACTATCTTCGAGGGCCATCCTTTTGACATTGGTCGCACATGCACGAAGATATGTGCCTCCTATTATGAATTTGCTCAGAAACCAAATATTCTAAAGGTTTGTCAGATTTCGACCTTTGTTTATTATGTAATAGGTCCTCAAGTTTTCTTTGACGGGGTTGCTCAATCTTTGATATGTGGTTGTGGTGTGTATATCATCATATCACCAGATATTCAATTATGTTTTTGTCTGAATGTTGACACAAGTTCAAATAATCGAGTAGAGATATTTGCTATATGGGGATCTCTTTATTGTTGTAGGTGGATTGGGCTTGAAAACATCCACATATATGGTGATTCTCAGTTCACCATAGATTGGATAAACAATGATACCTCCTTCTCACCTCCTCTCATGGGAAAGTGGTTATGCAGGATCAAAGAGATTCAGGACTCTTTCCACCACACAACCTTTATTTATGTTCACCGTGAACATAATGGATATGTGGATGCCTTGTCTAAAATTTGGCTCACTTTACTGTTTGGATTGATCCAGTACATGGTCTATGTATTGGGTAACATAAATGACATTGGAACCATTCATATGGTATGAATATATGGAGAAATGTGACTGTGTTTTAGTGTTTATCTCTTTGTGGGTTTTTTTGCAGACAACTTACATTTCCATCATGTTGCTTTATATTTGGTAATGGTGTTTATGGTCTATATTTATGGGCTTCCATACGTGTATGCAATGAAATTGGAGAATATAGTTTTCATTTGAGCACACACTTCTCAAAAGTTTCATCTACAATTTTTTTTTTTCTTTTTTTTTTCATTGGGGAAGAAGAATTGCATTGAAATGCCATTATAGGATATGGTCTTTATGTGTAAGGGTTCTTCTGGTCATTACTGTCATTTATCGCAATTATTGTTTGTCAATTTCGAAAAGAGGGAGTAGATTCCTTTCATTTCAATTTTGGGTAAGGGAATGTTTTCTTTCTAACATAGATGGACATCAGGATCTATTGTATGGGTTACAAGTGTTCTTTTTTTGGTGGTCTATACATGCCAATTTTGATGTCTTGTAATGAATTCATGCATATTTTAGAATATCTCCTCTTTGTGGGGAGTATATCACATACATATGTAAACATGAACTTTCTAATAGAACATTTTCTATTTTGATCTCGTGAAAAAACAATTACAATTAAATTACACAACAAGAGAAGAAAACTTCCTAAATTGCACAAAACCTATTCTATTGGAGTGAAACCTACCTCCAAAAAACAAAGTATTAATACTCTTCTATATCAATGCTCACTACATCTAAAATAAAACTTAATTAAATTAATTAAACTTATTAAAAAATAAATACATTATAAATATGTAAAACAAATAAATTAAACTAACTAATTAAATACACATTATGGACATTATGACACTAAATTTAAAATAAAAACTCAATAAATATAAACTATCCATTATCTCTTTGACTTGTTCTTTAAGAGTCTGCTCCCAAACAATGGATAGAGTGCTTTCTTTAATACATAAATTTAAAGGAAACTAGAAATAACAAATATCTAAATACACCCACTTACGCATTTAATAAATCCATAGTGGTTACAACAATTTCCTAAATAACAAATGGTTTCCTTGATCCTTGCTAATAATTAGAAATTAGTGAATAAGTCCAAGACCTTTTGGTAACAATTAACATACAATAAATAAGATCTTTTGCCCAAGAATTCAAACATTATCGATTAACCACTCAAACTAATATTTTGTCTCAGAATTGCGAAACTATATCCATATCTTTGATTTTATTTGATTAACATTGTTGTTGCATGGATCCATAATTGTTACATACAGTAGTGAAAAACATGTAACAACATGGCTCACGTTTCTGATGGCTTAAGGTTTATATGACTCACGATTCTAATGTTACAACTTCTGTGTGGTTGTTGCAGCTTTTATGAGGCAACAACTTTGTCACATCAACTATGCAATAATGATTGTTTTGCAAAAATGACATCGCGACAACTATTTTAGAACAACGGTGTTATGGCAACGGTGTCATAACAATTATTTTGCAATGACTGAGCAACAACAACTATGGTGTAGCAATGGTGTTGCAACATAACGATATCAGTGTTGCAAAAACTAGAAATGAGTGTTGCAACAACTACGCATGAGTGTTTTTTTTTATGGTGTTGGATGCCACCAATAGTAGGGTGTCTCCCCGGTATGAAGTCCCAAATAGACCTCACACCATTTGGGATAGAAGCCCCATTTGGAATAAAGTCTCAGTCATCGTTGACACTTAGATATTTGCCTTGGCTACAATTAACACATAAGAGAGCATACATATACTTTGAGATAAGCAATTAAGTTAGCCCCATACAATTGCAATATATACAAGGGTCTTCCATGTACGAAGTACAAAGAGTGAGCCTTTAAGAGAAAGGTAATAGTACCATTCTAGCAAAGGCACACAAGAGCATAAAAAGAATCGTTAGTTAATATGAAAAATAGTTCACAAAGTAACAACGATTATGAAAGCAAGTAAGATGCACCATTCAACAAGATGCGTATTAAAGATAATAAAATAGTTCATTGTCCTTAATACATATAAATAAACGTATATCATAAACATTAAAATATTAGTCTTACAACATCCACAATACATGCATGAAAGTTTCTCGACTCTAAGAGCTTCAATATTAAGTGAAAGTTCCAAGATACACAATTATAATGATCAATCACTAGCCCTGATAGTGGAACATTAAGCCATTACTTTCTCCTCCAAATAATGATAAGAATTTCCTATGCTAAGCTTGAGAAGCCAAGGTGAAAATTCCTTTGCTTGAGATATGAGGTTTTATTACCTTTCACCTACCATGTGACTGTTAACCTCCTTCATGACTCTTGAGCTCCCATATGACTTTTAAGCACCTACATCATGACTATTGGATTTCCAAGTGACTCTTCACATTCCATGTGTCACCCTTGACCTTCCACACATTTTACATCTTCCAATTTTCAAAAATTCCATAGTTAATTCCACCAGTAGTGTGGCAAAAATACATGAGACGAAACAACACTCTTGCCTTGACATTTTGAAGAGCTACAATATGGCAACTATGACATGAGAATTCAATGTAGTGCATCAATGCCAAGTTCTTCTATTTGATGTTATGTCTTCAATCCTTCATGATAGATCTTGCTTGTACTTTAGCATCACCCTCCAAGTGGTCTAATTATAGTATTAGAGCCTTTCAAGTCATCTCGGTTTCCAGCTATATGTCGTGGTCCAGAGTTCCTTTATCTCCTTGTATGAAGGTCTCTTTGTCTCTCACCTCCACAAGTGTCTTTTTGCAACCTATCCTTGATGATCTCCTTGAATATTGTCTTCCATGTTAAGATGGTAGTACCTCCAAGTGAATATCACTCATGCCAAGACAATATTAGTCCTAAAATCACCTAGTCTACCTTGTTTTCTCATGCAAGATGGGACAATACACAATGAATGAGAAAGAGGCCTTCTTTGGCGTAGAGCACATAGTCAGGAGGCAAGGGGTGAATTTCTAGGCACTAGGGATGTGTAGTGTGCAATGGCAGGAGAGAGGGATGAGTCTTGGGCGTAGTGGGAAAGTCTAAGAGGCAAGTTTGACAAGCATGGGCACTATGACTTCATACTGCATAGTGATTGAGGAGGGGACTCTAGGCATTATGCATGCTGCCACTACAGGGGTCAATAAATGGCCTTACTATCCATTGGTAGTGTGCAATGCACAATAAAAGTAGGGTTGATCAAGGCTTGCGCAGTGGGAAAGTGCAAGTAGAAAGGGTTGAATGATTGTGCTTTGAATATGCTCAATGCACAATTAAGGAGGTTGTCTTTAATATGGGCATAATGCGCAGGTCCGAGAGGTAAAGGTATCATCACTAAAGATTAGGAATATGCAATTCACTCATTGCTTGGCTAAAAGTTGAAAGTCCTCTTAACTTATGCAAGATGTGAGGACACAGAAAAACTCCAAAATCAACTATGTTTGAGATCAATGGGACAAGGGAGTGAGAGTAAGAGCATTCAAGCAATTCCTAAACATGATCACACACACATACACCATCAAGCACATGATAGGAATATGCACAATACCCAAAACCAACATGTGTACATTGAAGCGACAAGAAGACACTTACCTCCAAGTGTTACAGTTAGGGTACATGTCTTTAAGACACAAGTGAAAGTGTGTTATGCCATGGGAGTGTATCCTGCGCATGTCCTTGTGACATATAGGATACACTAATGTAAGAAAGTGAACTAAAGATACCTCTAGAAGGTTCACTAAGGTGCTCTTAACACAATATGCAAAAACAAGCGAAAGCAACACAAGCAAGAGAAAAAGTGACCCATGCAAGAACGAAAGCAAGCAAAAGTGACACTTGCAAAAGCAACATGATGCATGTGAAAGAAAAAGCGACACATGTGAAAGCAAAAGCGATACTTGAGAAACTCACCTAGATGATGGCACACTTGCAACCACGAGTGAGAGAATGCTCCTTATGCTCCAAAATTGCACAAAGATCAAAATCAAAAGATGAATTTGAAATGAGCTCTGGGTTGGCCTCTTTATATAGGAAAAGCAGACATGCAATTAGGGTTAGGGTTTGTGAGTGCACTTAATGAATGTCGAGAAAATATGTGTATCATGTTAGCTAAACCAAATCACAATAAACCAACGTACCTTAGTATAGCTTGCGGAGGATACCTTGTCTACAAGATCAAAAAATCAACATAATACATGTATAGCATACTCATAACATCATATCGAAATATAAAACATAAGCATATGACCATGCAACTGTCATTCTAGCTAGAGTCCAATCATCAATGCATGACCTCAACAACAACACACACCACAACCTCATGCATGACAACCACCATCTTTACATCACTATACACTTGACCAAATGCAAACATGAACATGCATAAGTGATGCATAACCATCCACACATATGCATAAGCACATATGATCAAGCATGAGTGAACAATACTTGAAATAAAACTTGCAAGAATGATACATGCAACCAAGCATACAAGAATGTAACCAAACATGCGAGATTGTAACTAAACATACTACAATGCTATACAAGTCACCATGTAACCATTCATACACTCACGACATTGCATTCCACAAAAACAACCTCAATTTTCACATGACAACATCACTTCAACCATGAACAACATCATGCAAATGCAAAAATCACATGAAATGCAAGTGTGAGAGACACACATGCAACTAACATGCATGCATGACCAGCACATAGCTCATCTAGTCTGAAGGGTGAACCATGCTCTAATACCACTCTATAACAACCTTCTCCCACATCTACCCAAGCAACCGGCCAGCTGAGGTAAACATGCGACGAGAGGCCACTATGATATGTTTCAACCTCCTAAGTCATGTTATGGAAGTGGAACCGATGAAAACACACCATACATACATTAATCATCAGCTATAAGACCCTCAGAAACCAATCCGATACTTTAGACATTTTACCTTGGGGTCCCACTGAACTTTTGGACAGCTAAAGCCTCGGTTGCTCTCATGCTATTGGCATGAGGGAAACCAGAAACCCAAATTTTCTCTCACAAGCTTGCCTACCAGTGAACAGAGACCAAAAATGTCAGTGCTATGCCAATGACTTCGAGATTTGGGCCACTTTTTGAGGCCAAGAACCCAGGTCACTGCCCATAATTGAACCATCTCTTCAAATTAGTAAAATAACATGGAAATGACAGTACTAAAGAAAATACTTGTTCAAGACCTTGACTGGACCCCTACTAGCCACGATAAGCATTTCGTCAAACATATTGCAAATGTGTAATCTACAAGTGTAATTAACAGTTTTGAGCATAGGGGTCTCATACTTAGGTGAGAATAGCTAAGAAAAATTGATGCCTCAACACATCAATTGTCATTCCATACATTAGGTCTTAGATACATTGATCATTCAATTACAAGTAAAAACATGAGGAGATCCACACATGGTTGCTGTCATAAAACATATACATAACCAACATAATAGGGACAGAACTATTAATGAAACCACAACCATATACACCACATATAATCCACCATAATACTCATATAAATAGCAAGAGACCTTTCATTAATGATGCAAAATCCAAACCCAGGATGGGACTTCCATGTTCCACCAGACCATAGAATGGTTGAGTCAAATCTCTCTTTAACCATTCACCCACATGCCATATTCCAAGAATGAATGTGGGATTTCATAGAACACGTCAATTAAAAAACGTCCAGGGTGTCCAGAGGCCATCCACCTCAACCCATCTAAAAGTGATTCCACCTCACGATCGGAAATCACAAACCATCATCGGATCGGGCTCTATCCTAGCCATCCAAGGCTCTAGAGCATTTGTACCAACCAAGGCTCCAATACTAGTAGCTCAACCCACAGTTGCCACCAAGCTCCATAGCGTTTGTCCAACCAAGGCTCGAGGACTAGTAACTCAACCCATCAGGGCTCCAAAGCATTTGTCAAACAAGGCTACGAGACTAGTAACTCAATGCAAGTTGTTACAGGACTCCAAAACATTTGTCAAACCAAGGCTCCAGGAACTAGTAACTCAACCCAAGCTAAGGAAACGTGAGAGCCAACCAAAAACAAACAATGAAAGTAAACCCACAATCACCATGGCTATCCATGAAATGGCAAGGCTAGGCAATCCATTGTCAATCTAGGCAA
Source organism: Pinus taeda (assembly GCA_000404065.3). Taxonomy (NCBI): domain Eukaryota; kingdom Viridiplantae; phylum Streptophyta; class Pinopsida; order Pinales; family Pinaceae; genus Pinus; species Pinus taeda. The sequence continues at coordinate 99,258 of APFE031573892.1, read as the reverse complement.
TCCTCCGTGCCAATGATAGATCACAAACAAGAAACCACATGCATGTGCCATGCATGCCAACTGCAAGAAAATTTGATGTAGTTGTTGATCTTGATGCCTTCTTGTGCTTTCCTGCTCTTCTTTTGCCTTCTTGCTCCTAGAATCCAAGTATGCCACACCCACCAAGAGTGCCCCAAGAAAACTCTAAGTCTCCAAGAGTGAGAGAGAGAGAGAGAATAATGAGAGAGCTCCAAAACTGAACTAACAAAAGGTTAGCAAAATCTTTCCCACTAATTCTTGGAAGCCTTTTTATTAATGAGGCCTCTATTTTCTTCATTTTCCATTATTTTCCTTCATTTTACTCCTCACATGCAACATGTGACCCTTCACCTCCTTTTCTCCTAATTTCCATTATTTTCATAAATAATTGTGCCAAAAATGCCATTTTGCCTTTCCAAATCCTTAACCATTTCCTTTGCCAAGTCCCTTAGCCATAAACAATCACAACTGATCCCCATCATTATGATTATGCCCAACATTCATCTTGGAATAAGTGTCCCATCATCTATGGTTATTATTTTGCCTTCATTTACTTGTATTACATGGAATTTTCACCAGGGTTGTTACGAAACCCTCCCCCTTGGGGGAATACCATCCTTAGTGTTCAACAACACCTATCACCACAAAACTATTGTAAGCAAAATATATACTACCACTCGATCTTTATAACTTAGCTCGATACAATATTTACAATGATCACCCTGTTGAAAGCAAACCAGCATAACAACATAAGAACATGACATCATAATAACATACCGCATAGTGGAGCTTTATAACACATCTCGTGGCGGTATTTACATCCATATACATCTGTACATAAACCAACATCATAAAAACATATACTAAAACACCAAGCCAAAACTGCTTTGCCTCAATCGACAAACAAGGAAGGATACATAGCCTGCATCTGATCCACCATCTCCCATGTAGATTCATCCGACCCAAAGTGCTTCCATTGCACCTTAACTTGCTTGATTGCTCGGTTCCGGAGCATGAGCACCTTTTTCTACAGTATACACTAAGGCTTTGGCTAGAATTCTCCATCTAGTTCCACTTTCAATGCAGGCTAATCAACCACATGATCAACATATTTAACATACTTCTTAAGCAACGACACATGGAAAACATCATGGAATTTCACTGTTGGAGGTAGTGTAGGTATTGAGTTGCCTGATCTTGTCAACGATACTGAAGGTTCCAAAAAACCCTGGTGCCAGCTTGGCACGTGATCCCATCTGTAAGGATTTCTTCTTCGGTTTGATGTGAAAGTACACTTGTTCCCCAACCTTGAACTCCTTGAACAACCTGTTCTGATCTGCTAGATTTTCTGCCTATCCTGTGCTACCTTTATATTCATGTTTATAACCTGCATTTCCTATTCCATGTCTACCAACATTTCTGGTCCAATCAACACCCTGCTAACTAGATCACTCCAACTGATGGGAGTGTTACAAATTCACCCATATAATGCCTCAAAAGGAATCATTCTCAATGATTCCTGATACCCATTATTGCACGCAAACTCTACCAAGGGGAGATACTATTTCTATTTCCATTGTTGATGCATCATGTACATCCTCAACATGTTCTCCAATAACCTATTGACCCTCTTTGTCTGCCGATGTTTATGCAAATGATAAGCCATATTGAAGGCCAACTCTATGCCCAAACCTACAAACAATTCCTTCCAAAACTTGGAAGTGAACTTTGCATCCCTATCTAACACAATCTTCTTTGGAACACCATGCAATTTGACCACATCTCTAATGAATACATATGCTACATCGCTAGCTAAGAATGTACACTTAACCAGAATGAAGTGTGCAACCTTTGTCAACATGTCCACAATAACCATGATGTAACCATGTTGTCTCGTTGTCTTTGGCAACCCTGTGATGAATTCCATGGAAATGACCTCCCATTTCCATTCTGGAATTGCAATTGGTTGTAGCAGTCCACCTAGATGCTTACATTATGATTTCATTCACTGACAATCAAAACATCTAGCCACAAACTCTATTATTTCCCTCTTCAAATTTGACCAATAATAAAATTTCTTCACTACCGTCAGTGTATTTTGATAGCCTGGTGACCCAAATACGGTTTCACATGAAACTCCCTCAAGATCACCTTTTTGAGCTCACTGCTATTTGGCACATATATCCTGTCTCGGAACCTGACCAATCCATCTACCGCAAGACAATAATCCATATCTTGTGCACCTGCACTTGTACTTGTACATGAATATCACATGTACATGTACTTGTACCATCACCTGTACCTATACCTGTGCACAATATCCATATATCTGACATCTTGCTAACCTGCCTGCAAGATCCTATGTTGTATAACTGTCCCATAGGAGCTCATAGTTGCTAAGTGATTTACCTGTATCCATCTGTAAAGAGCATCAACCACTTTGTTCTCCTTACCTTTGATATATCGAATCTCAAAATCAAACTCACTGGTCGTGGCCAACCATCTAGCATGCCTAGTGTTCAGATTCGGTTGGTCAAACGAATACCTCAATCCAATATGATCACTCATAAGTACAAATATCCTGCCAAGAAGATAGTGTTTCCACATCTTCAATGCATGTATGGTTGTTGCTAACTCCAAATCATGTGTGGGATAGTTTTTCTCGTGCTCGTTTAGTTTTCGAGACTCATAATGTACCACCTATCCATCCTGCATAATGACTCTGCCAAGTCCTCTCTTGCAAGCATTTGTGCACACCACAAACTCTTTTTCCAACTCTACAATTTGTAGCACTACTGCATGTGTCAACAAATTCTTAAGTTTCTCAAATCTAGCATCACACTCCTAAGTCCATTCGAACTTATTACCTTTCCTCTGCAATGATGTGATAGGATAAGAAATATGTGAGAAGTTCCTGATGAACCTCCTATAGTAGCCTGTCAAACCCATGAAATATCTCACCTCGTCTACATTCTTAGGAGCTACCCACTCCATGATGGCTCTTATCTTCTCTGGATCTACTGCAATTCCCTCCTTGTAGACAACATGCCCCAAGTAGTGTACCTCAGTCTGAAAGAAACTACACTTGTTGAGCTTAGCATACAACCAATGCTCTCTCAACAACCTCAACACTGCTGTTAAATGTTCTGCGTGTTGTTCCTCATTTTTAGAATATACCAATCTATCATCAATGAACACATGAACAAACTTATCCAAATATGAACACAACTCACTATTCATCAAATACATAAATGTGGTTGAAGCATTAGTTAAGCCAAATGCAACAACAACAAACTCGTAATGCTCGTACTTGGTCTGGAAAGAGATCTTGTAAATGTCTTCCTCTTTGATGCATACTTGATGATATACGGATCTCAAATCAATCTTCGAGAACATTGTTGCTCCCTTCAGCTGATTGAACAAGTCATCAATCCTCGGTAATGAATACTTGTTCTTTATGGTCACTTTGTTCAAATGCCTGTAATCAATGCATAATTTGAGTGTTCCATCTTTCTTCTTCACAAACAATATCGGTGCACCTCATGGTGATACACTTAGCCTAATGTACCCCTTTTCCAACATTTCCTTCAGTTGCAACTTTAACTCAACCAACTCAGGTGTGCTCATCTTGTAAGGTGTTTTTGATGTTGGAGTTGCCCCTAGCACTAACTCAATAGAAAATTCTACCTCCCTGTGAGGTGGGAACTCTATAATGTTCTCAGGAAATACATCATTGAACTGTTGTAAAACTGGGTACCTACTCAACACATCCATATCCTCAACTTCCTTAACCTTATCACTAGAAATGTGCACTGCGAATAACTTACACCCTTTCCTGCAGCTACGCTTTGCTTGCATAGCTGTCACCATCCTAACTGATGTAGCTTTCTTCTTACCTTGTAAGACTCTTGGTTCTCCATTGTCATCAACAAACCCAATAGATTTATCATAATAATCCACCATGGTTCTATGAAGCTACAACCAGTCCATACCCAACAACATATTGTATGAACCCAATGGTAATACATTCAAATGAGTTGCGGTAGGAATACCATTAAAGTCAAATGCACAGGCTCTTACCCAATGATGAACTCACTTCTTCGTACCTGTATCCAATTACACTAACCAAGATTTTGCATGCACTTCTTTTCTCAAACCACACTTATCCACCAAGTCAGGACTAACATGGCTATAATTAGATCCAGGGTCAATCGAAATAGAAATAACTTGATCACAAATCTTACCATCCATTTCAATGATAGATGCCTGATTCTTTGTCTGTTTGTTATCCAATGATGTATAGATACGTGGAATACTCTGACCAACATCTCCAATAGTTTGTGCCTCTTGTGCACTATATATCTTAGGCATACCACACTAGTACTGTGGACAGCCTCTCCTGCGATGATCTCCTCCACAAGTCCAACACCGCATGGGCTCCTTATTTTGTTCCTCAGATCGGTGTGCCTGTCCTCTCTCTGATGCATTAAGCCTCTTAGGTGGTGTGACATTCTCCTTGTTACTTGTATCATGGGGCATTTCTCTCTTTTTTTCCCATTTACCTTTGTTCTTTGCATTACCTCTCTAGTTTGGCTTAGTCTTGGTTTTGTGCTTCGATTGTTCATAGCAATGCCTTAGCTTTTGAATGGCCTCCTCCAACGATCTAGGATCATCGAACTCAATTCTATATTTAAATGCAACCAGCAACCCACAAATGAACCTTTGAATATTGGCCTTTTCCTCTGTGAGATAAAGCACATACCTCAGTAACTCCAAGAACATACTAGTGTACTCATCATCCATCATAGATCCCATATTTAGTTCATAAAATTCCTTCACCCTGTCATCAAAGTATATTTCTAACAAATACTTCTTCTTGAATAGCTGCTCAAACTCACTCCAAGTCAAATCTTCCTCATGAATACATTTGATATTCTTCACATCTTCCCACCAAATGTCTACTTTACCTTTGAGACTAAATGTAGCCACTCTAACTTTCATGTTCTCTGAATAGTCATGCAACCTAAAGAATTTCCTCATGCCAAGCAACCATGCCTTTGCATCATGTGGTTTCTTCATCTCTCCATCAAAAGTTGGTGGCTTTTCTTTCTTAAACTCATCTAGAAAATATCCCCTACCACTCCTCCTATAAGGATGATGACAATGACAATCATGATGCCTATCTCAATCAGAACTAGAATCATACCTGTGTCTATGCCCTCTCCTATTCGGAGTGTCCAATAATCTGTCGTCTCCACTTTATCTCTATTTGATCTATGACCACCATGTGACCGACTACCATATGCCCCATTAGTTCTATCCTCCTCATATCTGATTCGACGTGGTCCCTGTCGCTACAAATATGACAAACTCTGAAGTACAACTGCATGCACCCCTGCTTATGTCTCGTGTGTCTGCGTGATTCTATCATTATCTGCCTTACAACTCCTTATTTCTTCATTTAAGCTCTCAGTGTGACTGCCAAATTGGAAGAGTTCCCAACACCATACTGCTCTTCGGATTCATAGGGAGAGTCTTTATAGTCAACCATCTTGCTAGCCATTTAATATTTCTTCCTGCAAGGTGTATCATGTTAGCCAAACCAAATTACAATAAACCAATGTACTTTAGTATAGCTCAGGGAGGATACCTTGTCTGCAAGATCAACAAATCAGTGTGATACATGTATAACATAATCATGACAGCATATCGAAATATAAAACATAAGCATATGATTATGCAACCGTCATTCTATCTAGAGTCCAATCATCAATGCATGACCTCAACAAAACCACACCATGACCTCATGCATGAAAACCACCACTACATCATTGTACACTTGACCACATGCAAACATGAACATGCATAAGCGATGCATAACCATCCACACATATGCATAAACATGTATGATCAATCATGAATGAACAATGCTTGAAATCATACCTGCAAGAATGGTACATGCAACCAAGAACACAAGAATGTAACCAATCAAGAAAGAATGTAACCAAGCATTATACATGTAAGCAACATAAATCGACATGTAACCATTAATACACTCACGATAATGCATCCCTCAACAAAACATCAAGTTTCACCTGACGACATCACTACAACCATGAACAACATCAAGAAAATGCAACAAGCACATGGAATGCAAGGGTGAGAGACACACATGCAACTGACATGCATGCATGACCAACACATATCCCATCCAGTCTAAGGGGTGAACCTACTCTGACACCACTCTATAACACCCTCCTCCCACATCTACTTGAGAAACTGGCCAATCGGGGTAAACATGCGACCAGAGGCCACTATGATATGATTTGACCTCCTAATTCACGTTAAGCAAGTGGAACCAACAGAAACACACCATACAGACATTAATCATCAGCTACAGGACCCTCAGTAGCCAATCCAATACTTTGGACAACTTACCTTGGGGTCCTATTGAACTTTTAGACAACTTAAGCCTCAATCGCTCCCATGTTATAAGCATGAGGGCGACTAGAAACCCAAAGTCGTTCTCACAGGCTTGTCTGCCAGTGACCAGACACCAAAATTTTCAATACTATTCCAGCGACTCCGGGATTTGAGCCACTTTTTCAAGCCCTGAGCCTAAGTCATTGCCCAGAATTGAACCATCTATTCAAATTAGTAAATAACATGGAAATGATAGTACTAAAGAAAATACTTGTTCAATACCTTGACTGGTCCCTACTAGCCACGACAGGGATTTCGTTAAACATATTGCAAATGTGTAATCTACCAATGTAATCAATAATTTTGAGTATAGGGGTCTCATACTCAGCTAGGAGTCACTAAGAACCATTGATGCCTCAACACATTAACTGCCATTCCATCCATTAGGTCATAGATAAATTGATCATTCAATTACAAGTAAAAGCACAATGAGAGCCACACATGGTTGTTTTCATAAAACATATACATAACTAGCATAATAGGGAGAAAAAATATAAATGAAACCACAACCATATACACCACATATAATCCACCATAAGACTCTTATAAATACCAGGATAAATAACCTTTCAATAATGATAAAAAATCCAAACCCAAGATGGGACTTCCACGTTCCACCCGACTGTAGAATGGATGAACCAAATATCTCTTCAGCCATTCACCCCCGTGCCATATTCCCAACATGAATGTGGGATCTCATAGAACAAATCAATAAAAAACCATCCAGGGCTTCCAAAGGCCATCCACCTCAACCCATCAAATAGTGATTCCACCTCATAGTCAGACATCACAAAACCATCATCGATTCAGTCTCTATCCCAGCCATCCAGGGCTCCAGAAAAATTTGTTCCAACCAAGGCTCCTGGACTAGTAACTCAACCCACCAAGGGCTTCCAAATCGTTTTTCCAACCAAATCTACACGACTAGTAACTCAACCTAAGTTGTTAGAGGACTTCAGAGTATTTGTCCAACCAAGGCTCCAGGAACTACTAACTCAACCCAAGCTAAGGAAACATGAGAACCAACCAAAAACAAACAATGAAAGTGAACCCACAATCACCATGGATATCCAGGAAATGGAAAGGCTAGGCAATCCACTATAAATCCAAGCAATCCTCTATGTCAATGACAGATCACAACCAAGAAACCACATGCATGTGCCATGCATACCAAAACGGGTGAAGGAAAAAAAAATACAACTCGGTACTTGCAAGAAAATTTGATGATATTGATCCTGATGCCTTCTTACACTTTCCTACTCTTCCTTTTCCTGCTTGCTCCAAGAATCCAAGTATGCCACACCCACCAAGAGTGCTCCAAGAAAACTCTAAGTATCCAAGAGTGAGAGAGAGAGAGATAGAATACTGAAAGAGGTCCAAAACTGAACTAACAAAAGGTTAGCAAAAGTTTGCACATTGATCCTCATAAGCCTTTTTATTAATGAGGCCTCTATTTTATTCATTTTCCATTATTTTCCTTCATTTTCCTCCACACATGCAACCTGTGACCTTCACCTCCTTTTCTCCTAATTTCCATTATTTTTATAAATAATTGTGCCAAAAAATCCATTTTGCCTTTCCAAAGCCTTATCCATTGCCTTTGCCAATTTCGTTAGCCATAAACAATCACAGGTCATCCCCATCACTAGGATTATGCCCAACATTCAGCTTGGAATAAGTGTCCAATCATCCATGGTTATTATTTTCCTTTATTTCATTTTATTACATGAAATTTTCACCATGGCTATTACAGGAAGAGTAGCCATGCAATTAGGGTTAGAGTTTATGAGTGCACTCAATGCATGTCGAGATAATAGGAGCCAAGAGTGAGTTGAATTCCACTAGCACTAACTTGAATAAGTGTGCTCTCATTGTCAACAAGAAGTGTGCATTGACTTTATAGGAGTGCAAAGTGACTCTCTATAGGGGATGCCCTTATGTTGTCACTAGGAACTGCACAATCACTGTCACTCAAAATTGCATAACCATTATCAGTGAGAACTGCGCAATCATTGTTGGTAAGGACTGCATAGAGACTGTCAGTTAGGAGTGCGTAGTGACTATTAGCAAGGAGTACGCAATCACTGCTAACAAAGAGTGTGCAACATTGTTGCTATGAAATGTGCTTCTAAAAGCATCAAGAGCTAGGCATGTGAAAGCAAGTAGTTTAACACTTAGGATTCCTAAAGGGAGACTTGAACACTTAGACAACATGACCAATCACTACATTAATGACTTGAAATCAAAGATGACATAATCATAAGGAGGCTCCAAAATTCGAAGGTATGCAAAAATTTGGAGGGTGTTGCAGCAACTACAACATGTTGCAATAACTACAAATGAGTGTTGTAACAACTAGAAATGAATATTGTAGCAACTACAAATGAGTGTCGCAATAACTAGAACTAAATACACCTTGTGCCGACATCACAACCTATATAACAACATGTTTGGCACATCATCTTTGCAAATTAACTTAAAGATAAATGCAAAATGGTATTTTTCTAACATTTAATCATAAATTCACATAAAATTCTAAAGAACTGTAATGGAAACGCATTAAGTCCAAATCTCATGCAATAATGGATTAATACAAGGTCTTGGTAAGTGGAAAGGGATTAAAAGTAGGGAAAAGATGCTATATAAATATGCCATTTCTAGAGCTTGTTAGTGTCAATGATTTGAGAGAGTCATAAACTCTTGGGACCCTATTCTAATGGGTGAGGCTCCACTGTACTTGTTGATGTTGATCCCCTAGTTATAGGTTGGGTAAATGTCCTAGATAATTATTCCTAACATCTTGTAGTGGTTAACATGATTGTTTGTTAGTGTTATCTTATTCGAGGTTATTCGATTTTTAGGTTTGCTACTAGGGCTTCTTGAGGTGTTTTTACTTAAGCTAGCTCAATATTATTTTTAACTATGCTAGTGGTATTCACTACAGGATGCGGTATTTTGTCTATAGCTAGCCATGGTTTTGAGTTTTACGCCTACTTGTGGAGATTTCTTAGTCAAATCATTTTTTTTGTATTAAACTTTGTATATGTCGCTTGTTAATAGAGGTTTTTTTTCTATCACAAGAAATACATCTTGTACGCTCTCCTTCGCTAATATTTTACACTTTGAGAGGTGTATTTATGCCTTCAAAGTCATTTAGGACTTCCACTTAACCTTAGTTGCTCACATTCGAGGTGTTTCAATTTGGGTCTCTATGTTGATACAATCTTGATCACTTTACTAAACCATACTCTTGTGGAAACCTATTGATAAAGTTAAAATAAGATTTATTGAAAAGAACAAAAAAAGGAAAGAAACATAAGCAAGATGCAAAAGGCATGAAAAAAGAAGATGTTAGAAAATGTTCTGAGTGTAATTTTGAATTTCCATGAAAAATGGATACAATTTCGGATGTTTGAGTCTTGGATTTTAGTAATGGCCAAAATGAAAGACCACTCGACCTTATCATATTCTTTTTCAAAATTCATCCTGATAACCTATCATTAAGGCCCAAGCATCTTATCCATTCCATATACTCTCGGATATCAATAAAAATATCACAAACATATTGACCTCATATGAAACTAGTTTTCTTTGATTGGTAGTAACATGTTGAATGTGCATGATTTTTTAGAATAAAGCTTTTTCATGGTTATTATATATGAAAATTAAAAATATTATTAGTTTCCAACTATAGATCCATTTAAGATCCCCAAGTTCACCCCCTGTTTATCAATCCTTCAAGGGATTATTTAACAAATATTTTTTTGTAAACCCATTGTAGATAGTATGAAAACCCACTCAAGCTTATAGATATCACATGGAAGGTCATTGAGACAAGAATGAATGACCTCATAACAATTATTTAAACACATCAATTAGTGCATCTAAGGTTGACACTTGCTCACATGTGCACTGTAGCTAGGGTTTCTCTAGCTACAAAGGACAAAATTTTAGATCTCCAAGAAAGGCTTAAATTTGTGATCAAAAGGCAAGACACATCTTTCATTTCTCCGAGAAAGAAGAATCAAGCCAAGTGAAGAATAGAGGAGGCTTAAATTAGCCTCTATTAAGTTGTTAGGATTGAAATTGCAGAAGTTATTGGGGTCCAAGTTGTAGCAGCTGTTAGAGAAGTTATTGGAGGGTTAAAATTTATTAATGGAAGTTGTTTAAGGAAATGTCATCAAGGAAGGTTGACTTGGATTTGGAAGGATCTCAATCTTGGGTCTAAAGGTCTTGGAATTCATCATTTGGATATTCTATAAAAAGAGAAGAATTTCTTTTTATTTTTCCTCTCTAGAAGAGGTTTTCGCCCTGGCTAGTAGCCTATATCTTGTGTTCATTTGTTCTATTGATCTTCATGTTTTGGTAGTCGTTTAATGATAATAAGACCATAATAAACCAGATAAGAAGAATAAAATTATAAGTACATCAAGTTAAAGTATAATAATATCACAAGCAGTGATCAAATTTACGAGAAATCACACCTAATCTAGCTACCATAGATTTCTCAACATAGTATCATATCTAACGTGACAAGGAAAGGTGGTTGGAATATCGCCCAATTGAAATAGGATACATAAGAGTTGAACATAAGATGAAGAGTATCAAGGAGAACTAGTCATCACTTCACAAAGACACTATCATCTTGAAGGAAGAACTTTTGGAAGAAGAAAAGAAGGCCTCAAGGACCCTACCTCCATCTTAAAGAAAGAAGGACTCTACACATTTGAAGCATTATGGGAAGGCCTCCATATTCTACACCATCATCCAAAGGAAGCAAGAAGAGAAATTCATCAACATCAAAAGAATCAAAAGTGATCTCCCTCACATGGAAGAAAATATCACATCTCAAGCATCTTTGAAAGAAGAAGTCATCTCAACTTATCTTATCTTAAATAAGAAGCATTGTCATTTTGAAGAAGGAAGATAATCCCTCATTATAAATCTCACTAGAAGATATTGCCACCAAGGAGGCATCTAATTGAATACATCATCATCAAGAAGGCATATTCATTTATCAAGTAAGTACTTTATATCCATGTCTCAATCTACAAATAAAATGACTACTTTCTCCAAGGATGGTACATGTCATTTTGTCACCATTAGGAAAATGATTGTTTATCTGGATCTTTCTCTACCCATCAAAGCATTTTCCTACAAGTCTAGAAGCTAAACAATCACAAAGAGAATGAAATTTTTGGATTACAAAGCCCAAAAACCTATTTTTGAGTACTTGCGTGGTTCCCTAGCCAGTTTATGCACATACGTAGACTTGACCATTAAAGCCAGTGCAAAATTGCACTTTGTCTTACATTGTGGACAGCGCATGTAACTCAATGTAAGTAAATAAAATAAAAGTAAAAATAATAATAAAATAAATAAATTCTAGAAGCTTTGTTGGGCGAATCATTCCCAAGTAAAAGCATTGAGTTGATGCTTACTCAACCTTGATCCCTCTCTTCATGGAGCTAATTCCATCTCTTTGTGGATCCCCTATCCCACCTTTTGAGGATCTCATCCCTTAGGAAACGGATCTCAAACCTCCTCCTCTTGGCATATAAATCAAACATAGCCCAGAGGGTTGGAGAGGACCACTGAAGGTAGACTGTGTTGCTAAAATAAGGCTAAAAGGATTTTCATCCAAGGAGAAGATCAGAGATCATGGGAAGAGGCTTGTGACATCAAGGTAACCAGGTTGTAAGCTTGTTCTCATTTGAATTCAATACAAATCCATTTTTCTTTCCTAATTGTGTCTATTTTTATATTATTTGTGAGATTCCTCGATCACTCACATGGTTTATAATTGATTATTTATTCATTTAACTTTGATTTGATATGCAATATGATTTGATCCCTTTGAATGTTTTTATCTATCCAGATCTCTTTTGGAGCATCATGAATAAGTTGTGGAAAGCATTGGGAAAGCCTCTAAGGTATTGAGAAAAAGTTGGTTGTGAAAGAACTAAAAGGACTTCAACAAGCACTTCATTAATAGGTAAGTGATTCTTCATGTTACATGTTTCAATCAATTATAAGCTAGGGAAAGGTAGCAATTCTTCTTATGTTTGTAACTAGGTTTTGTTGGAAACCTAGTGAGATTGCTTTTGCTCGCATAAGTAATTTGTCTACCTAACGAATTGGCGACCATACTGGGGTTGTCTCATTCTTCATCATCTCCTTGTTTTGACTTTTGAACCTTTTCTCGAAGCCTTGTCTGAATGTCTGAAAGATATCAAAACTTTGTATCTTGTGATTCGTTGGTTTTAATTTTTATTATTTCTAATTTTTTCTTGAAGTGTGCACTTTATCTTTATCAACGGATCATATATCTGCACATTGATCCTTTAGCAACAATGCTCATGCACACTGGATCAAATTGTTGCCTGCACACATGCCTGAAATTTTGAAAATTTGAGTTTTCCAATTGTTGGATCCATGAACTTTTGATTTTTGTGTTTAGCTGGACCTGTTTACCTTTTGGAAATGTCCTCTTTATTTTTATTTGATTTTTTGGGTTGCTTTCTTGAAGAATTCTTTATTTTTGAAAATTAGGGTTAAAGGTATGATCTAATAAATTGTTGATTAATTAAAAGAAGGTTCAGTCATTACTAAGATAGCTTGAGTTTGTCATTTTTCTATCAAAATATCATATTAAGTACTTTGCTTTCATAATTGTAAAGAATCATTAGTATTAGGAAAAAATTAGGGTTTTTCAAGGCAGCACTTGTGATTTGGAGTTTGTTGTTTTTGTTGAAGTGATATTAATTATTTCTCTCTATAAGACAACACAATATTCTGCTTATAGTGATTTGTAGCTCATTACATCCAGTTGAAAGTATGGCTTCTGTCTATTGAAGGAAGAATTCATTGTTTGTTTTTGGGTATGTAAGAAGTTGTTAAGATTAAAATTTTGTTTTTTGTAACTTACATTTTGAGGAAATTAGGTGGCATTTTTCAAAAAAGGGCCAAGAATCATGTATCATGCATTGTCTTTGAATTGTATCTTGAAAATGATCCATTGATTCTTATATTATTTAAAAGTAAATGAAACCTCTTTCCTTACTTTAGTTACAATTCATCGAAATTAAAAGATTACAATATCATGTTCGATTGCATTAAGGTTTTGGGTCAGGTCATAACGCCATTAGTTTCACATCCATTTACCCTTTGAGTAAGTAACAAGTTTGAAAAACAACACTAATAAAATAAATTTAGAATTTTTATTATTTTAGGGCTCTTTCCACCTCCAATAGATTAGTTTGTAGGGCTTTGGAATAGGGAAGTGAGTTAACTTTCCAAAGCTGCAACAAACACTAGAATCTTGTGATAGGGAGTAAATCCATTTATTACAGTTTGGCTCTAGGAAGCTCCCCTTACAAAGGAGTTAAGCACGAGATCATATCGGACCCAGTGAACCCCACTTCATTGGTTATGGTAGTGGTTTACACATTAAAATGGTGTCAAAAAGTGCTTGGGAGTCACTCGAAAGTAAACCTCAAATTAAACATGTTGAGGCACTTGCAAGCGGATTGAAATTTGTTACTCTGCCCCTACATGTATGTCTGATCTGAAACTGTCCCCCCAGGTTAAATTGTCTTAAATGGTAACTTTAAAGACCATAATATTAGGGCTATTACCCAAGGTGAAAACAAAGGGGAAGTATTTTTTGTACCTAGAACATATGTTGGCTAGACTCACTTGGACCTTTTTGGAATCTATTCTTCACTCAAGATGGCATAAGTGAAGTTACTTGCACTAGATCGTGTTCATTAAGCAGGTTGTCAGAGTAACTGATTCCACTGTTCTATCTTTATTCACTTTTCACATTGATCTCAGCGACATTGGATTTCATAAACAACTATTGATTTTGATGTGAAAAGTTTTTTTGCATGGTTTGACTCAGATTTACAAGCCTGTGTTATTTGCTTGTTTTTACATTTTACAAGACTTTAGGCATGGATTGTGATTTTGAATTGTTAATGTTGGTAATAAACTTATTTGAGTTGAATCTAATGGTAATAATGGCAGATGTTACCGATAAAGAAACCCCTTTTAACAGGAATCCTAGTCCTTTTCTTGACTTTGCAAATGCTAGTCCTCCTTGTATGGCTACGTTGTCACTTCCTAGATTCACGATAGGTTTATCGATGTGGTTGTTTTCAACTTCTTTAAACCCAAATACCCAAATTGTTCCACCTCAATCAGATGCTTCACCTCAACGAGTTCACCATCTCAACATCACCAACCTCATGTTGACCCTTTACCTTCTTCACTCAACATGTCCCCCTCTCTTTCTTCTTCTTCGCTTGGTAAAAGCCTTGATGCTAGTAACCATGTGACTAAGAAGAAGAAAAAAGGGAAGAAGAAGAAGACGCAAAATAAGGAAAAAGTCAACCAACCAACCATGGTTATAAGTATTGGTAATGTTGAGGAAACTTCCAAAATACGTCACAAGCCCAAATTCCCTTACAAGCTTTGTAAGGGTGACCACCTTCTTATTGATTGTCCTGGTATTCCTAAGGTATTGGAAGTTTGGTCTGAAAATTCTTATCAACTGATTGTTGATCTATCAACCCGTGGTTGTCAGGTTCTTGGGAAAAAGGTTAAAGTTAGGTTTTCTTATAGGTTATGCAAAAGTATTCATCATAGTCACCTTTTCCCTCATATGGATGAAGCCTCAAAATTGTTGGAAAAACTTATTGTTACGCAACTTCCAACTTCCAACTAGTTACTGTAAACTTTCTCCCAACCTACCATTAGTCGATGAAGTGATTGATCTAATTCCAAGTACAGTCAATCCCACTCTTCCATTGGAGAGTGAAATGCATATCACTAAGGTTGATGAATCGTTGGTTGATCAAGTGATCGACTTGATTCCACATTCATTCGGTCCCCTTCTCCCTTTAGAGAGTGAAATTAATATCACTCAGGTTCTTCTTGTTACCTCATATTCTTCTACACATGGGGGCATTTCACCTATTTCCATTGAACCCCCTCCAAGTAATGAGGTTATTTCATTTTATTGAAGTAGACTGACAGTGTCTTGTCTTCCTTCTTCCACCCCTTTCTAAATCATTGTGAAAGCATATGGTAAGAATGTACATCACACAAATGTCAACAAAGGTGTGTTTGTCAGTATTTTAGCCTCAACCGCTTGGTAAGCTTTAGGTTCCCCTTAGCTTGTGCTTGTTACATAGAATCTGTTAGCTTTTAACAGAACCATTAGTGAACCTTTAAGGATCCTTCCTAAGTTACCTATTACTCTAGAAGGTAAAATTATATGTATTGATCTTATGGTAGTCCAAGGTCCCTTGGATTTCAATTTTCTCCTTGGGAGAGACTATATGCCATGAAAGTTGTCGTGTCCACACTCTTTCGAGTTGTGTCTTTACCTCACAATGGAAACATTGTGAATATTGACCAACTTTTATTCATTGGTATTGATTCAACTCGCAGTCATCCGACATCCCTGAATGTTCCTTATGTTGTAACCCTAGAGACAACCCTTGGATGAGTAGAGGTTAGTGCCTATGATCTGAAAATGGAATGTACTTGTTTAAGGGTGCAAGGTATCCATTTTCCATAATTTCAAATGTGACTTATCCACTCCAAGTGACCTCTAAAAAGATGAAAACTTCTTATTTCTTATATAGAGATAGACTGTAGGGGCATTCACCGGACATGTCACCTCTAAAGAGAGGATGAGTTCCAGAGGCTACCTGGCCCTCTACAGGCTCTACCTAAACAAATAACAAAGTAAACACTTAGAAGTATTTGACATACACATACTTGAAGTTTGATGTATTGCGGAATAAGACAAATAACTTTCTGCAGCTGAATAGGTGATTATGTGTGTATGCAAGTTATGTATATTTGTTGTTTAACACTTTATATCAGTTTTGTTTCACATGTCATCTTCAGCAAATAAAGACATCAAAATGATAAAGCAGTTCACCCCTTCTGGGCTACATCTGCTGGACCAAGCCTCTCCAACTAGGCTTGTCCTCTTGTATTAAAAATGCTACAAAGGCTAATACAAGAATATTAGTGTCTTGAAAGATAGATCTGACTGTAAATACAGAATCACAAGGCAGGAATTAGCTAAACATGCTCTTTCCCAAGCACTAAACAGTGAAATTGTACCTCATACAGTACTTTCCCCAACTGGCCTTGTGGCCCTTTAGACTTGCATGGAGAATTTCGAGGTGAATATGACCTCAATTGGTTCTGAAACCTCTTCCATGAGACTCAGAAGGTCGAAAATAGCATACATAGGCTTTTGAATCACCAAAAATGGATGAACATAGCCCCCAAACAGCTCAAGCACTGAAATGGCCCTAGTGGCCCTAAAAGCTTCCCTGAAGCTAAACAGTGAGAAGAATGCCTCAACAAGAAAAAAGAGTTGTAGAAATGGATTCAGAGTGCTGAAAACCTTCAGGAATGACCTTCATTCCACATTCACTGGCTGCACAATTCCCAATGCAGCTCCCAAACTGATTTGGCCCTAATGGCTCCTGGAACTTCCATGAAGCAAAAACACCTGCAAATGACCTCAGATGACTGTGAAACCTGTTCCAATGGCTTCAGAAGATCGAAGAGACCCAAAATCAAAGAAAAAAAATTCGTCCAAAAAGGACTTTCCTAGCCAAAGTTATGGCTCATTAAAGTTTCTCCAGTCTGCCCTAGAAAAACTCCAGTTAAAACTGGCTAACTGCCAGATAACCCCGCTAAATATGGGGCGGCCGCCAAATTTGGCGCCACAGCCAACAGATCCGCTAAATCTCCATAACCGCCGGCTAACTGCAGTTTAACTCCGCCATGTGACCGAAAAACTCGGGCTGGTGGTTTGCATTGGATTTTGCGCCAGTGGTTAAGGGTTTAGGCCTACAATTTTGGGCGCGTAGTCATATGTATGGGGGCTGGCCGTTAGGGGCTGGCCCCCTTACGCCCCTGCCTTAACCAAATTCAAACTTTAAATAAATTTTTCCCCGACACATAACAAAACCTGTGGTTGTGGCTCAATGGTTAAGCGTTTAGGTGTTAAATGGGAGGTCATGGGATCGAACCTCACTACCACCAAAATTTGAACGTATGACATCCACCCATCTACTGACGTCACCATGAGCCACATGGTGGTCTCGGAGCATGCCACGTGGCAGTTTTGATTCGCTGCCCAAAAGGAATATTCCAAGGAATATTCTTTTAAAAAAAATTAAATTCAAAAATTAAGAGTCATTGGGCGATTTTGTTTTTGGCATAACTTCTGCATATGGAGACCGTTTTTTGAACCGTTTACGGCACCAGAATCAGGAGGACGAGCTCTATCCATTCATTCAAGTTCAAACCAATTTTGAGCACTTTAATTTTTTTACCATTTTACGACACTTGGTCCTGAGCTCCTGATCACACCTCCCAAATGAGAAGGCTTTTGGTCCCCAAAAGCTTACTGAATCTCTGAACTGAACTGTACAACACTTGGGGAATAGAAATATCCTCTTCCGTTCAGCCAAAAGAGCATACTGATGCCAAAATGTCCTGCCTTGCCAACTGTCATCATGGCAACTTTTCACTGAATAAGCCAAGTACTTGTCGAATCCCGACCAAGTTCTTTTGCCAGACAAATCTAAAAAATTTCATAAACCAGCAATGATGCTTGCTGATATATGAGCTGAAATCTTCCTCTGAACATGTGGGCTTGCCAACTGTCATGATGCCCATCCATGGCACCTCCGCTCCTGAAGAAGAGCTGCCTCCCAAATGAGAAGGCTTTTACCGGATGTAGCATGTTGAATGTACTGCAAATTCTCATCCCAAACTCTTGGGAAGCTTGCTACAAAAACTTCTCAAAAGAAGTAGAGATCCATGCTGAAATTTGAGCCCTCTTTACATGCATGCTTTTCCAGCTCGTAGAATTGTGCACAGATTTGCACCAATTTCTTTCCCTGCACCAAATGACACCAAAGGCATCTTGTGCAACAAGACAATCATCAACAATAATTTGTCCTGAAATATGTTGAACAATGGACTCAACCATCAACATAACAAGTGTGTACACAACCGACACAAGTCGACAAAACATGTGCACCACAATCGACACAAGTCGACAACATAAGTGCTACAATTGACACAAGTCGATGAAACATGTGCACCACAATCAACACAAGTCGACAACATAAGTGGCACAATCGACACAAGTCGATGAAACATGTGACACAATCGACAATGTAAAATTGTGCTCACAAGCGACACTAGTCGACTGTCAACAAGATATGTTTACAAACACATGTATGTATCAAAAATAATGAACTATATACAGTTCGATAAACACACCTACAACATCTATGTACAGGTGCAACTTCAACTCTTCTTATGCAAAGACCAACAGGTACATCAACCCAATAAAAACACATATGGGTTACAAGAGCTGAAATGAAATACATTGCTGCAAAACTAGTGAGCATTATACTCAGCTTTTACCATCCTGCAACTTGCATTCCCTTAACAAAGAAATGCATTCAATCAAAAGACATGCAACTTTAATTGGATAAGAATTCTAACCATTTCTTACCAATCCATTTCAAAGGCACTTCCTTTAACTGCACATCGATATCAACATGTGTATCATCCTGACACATATCATTGATGGGAACTTCCTTCCCATTCTTGTCATACTCTTTCTCCCATTTCTTCAACTTTCATGGAAGCATTGTTGGATTCAGAGTCCAACACCTTTCAGCGGTATGTCCTTGATTATCGCAATAAGTGCAACAAATGTTCATCTTCTTGACAGCATGATTTGCATTGTTCAATGGAACTTTGGCTTCTTGCCTCCTTTCCTTCAAAAGTTTCCTGTATGTTGCCATTCTTTTCCAACATCTAGAAACACTATGGTTAACCAAACCACAAAAAGAACATGCAATTCTTTTCCAATGCTTGTGTGGAAATTTTCTATGCTTTACATGATCAAAGGAAATATGATTGAAATCAGATTTATACGTTTCTCTTTCACCTTCATTACCTTCATAAGGAGGTGAATCGAAAGAAGAAGAAGCTCCTTTTGGAACACCATCAATCCCTTCAATGGTTTTAAAGCTTTCACAATTCTCTTGTTCAAGTGCATGCTTATGCACACCTTCTTCTTGCAAGGTATGTTTCAAACTATTACATTCCCTAAGAATACAATCTTTACCAACTTGAGGTAGGGAGCTTGAAATGAAACTCCTTCTAGGAACCGTTTCAATTGTCTTCATGGCTGCTTTGGAACTTTCTCCATAAGATTGTCCATAGCCAAGACCCAAATACTTAGGCCTTACCTCAACCATTATTGGCTCAACTATACCCTGTGCATGTTTGCCCAATCCTTTTCCTTCATATCCCATTTTGGACATCAACTTGGACCCTATGCCTCTGGTATGTTTCTCAAAAGAACCAACACACTTTTCAATTGAGGAAATTGAAGACAAGTTTGAATGATTTACCTCATCCTCATGCTTTTTCTTGGACAAAGCTTCTTGAGCTTGAAGGAGTTGTTTCTCCATGTCATGCAGTCTTTGGAGAATTATTTCCTTCTCATCCTTCATAGCCAACAATTGTGCATGAAGCTTAACACTTTCTCTTGGATCCTCAATGAGAATCTGCACCATGTCCTTCACCTTAATGAACTCATTCTTCATGTCATCATTGAAGAATTTTGTGAAGGAGGAAACTTCACTTGTGGAAGAAGTTGACATTATGTAAATGGTCAATCAAACAAAATAAACTTCCAAATAAGAGTTCTCAAAGCTTTCAATCAAATGACAAGCTTTAACCAAATGTCAAACAAAAAACCCCTTCTTATTCAAGCAACCATTTGCAACACATAAAACAATCAATCTCTTACACTGCTTTAACACCTTTTGCACAAACAAATGCTCAACCCAAGCTCTGATACCATCTGATTTGAAAATGGAATGTACTTGTTTAAGGGTGCAAGGTATCCATTTTCCATAATTTCAAATGTGAGTTATACACTCCAAGAAAAGGTGAAAACTTCTTATTTCTTATACAGAGATAGACTGTAGGGGCATTCACTGGACATGTCACCTCTAAAGAGAGGATGAGTTCCATAGGCTACCTGGCCCTCTACAGGCTTTGCCTAAAGAAATAACAAAGTAAACACTTAGAAGTCATTGACATACACATACTTGAAGTTTGATGTCTTGTGGAATAAGACAAATAATTTTCTGCAGCTGAATAGGTGATTAGGTGTGTATACAAGTTATGTATATTTGTTGTTTAACACTTTATATCAATTTTTTTTAGCATATCATCTTCAGCAAATAAAGACATCAAAATGATAAAGCAGTTCACCCCTTCTGGGCTACATCTGCTGGACCAAGCCTCTCCAACTAGGCTTGTCCTCTTGTTTAAAAAATGCTACAAAGGCTAATACAAGAATATTAGTGTCTTGAAAGATAGATATGACTGTAAATACATAATCAGAAGATAGGAATTAGCTAAACATGCTCTTTCCCAAGCACTAAACAGTGAAATTGTACCTGATATAGTAATTTCCCCAATTGGCCCTGGTGGCCCTTTAGACTTACATGGAGAATTTCGAGGTGAAGATGACCTCAATTGGTTCTGAAACCTCTGCCATTAGACTCAAAAGGTCGAAAATAGTAGACATAGGCTTTTGAATCACCAAAAATGGATGAACACAGCCCCCAAACAGCTCAAGCACTGAAATGGCCCTAATGGCCCTGAAAGCTTCCCTGAAGCTAAACACTGAGAAGAATGCCTCAACAGGCAAAACGAGCTGTAGAAATGGATTCAGAATGCTGAAAACATTTAGGAATGACCTTCATTCCACATTTAATGGCTGCACAATTCCCAATGCAACTCCCAAACTGATTTGGCCCTTGTGGCTCCTGGAACTTCCACGAAGAAAAAACGCCTGCAAATGACCTCAGATGGATGTGAAACTTGTGCCAATGGCTTCAAAAGGTCGAAGAGACCCAAAATCAAAAAAAAAATTCGTCCAAAGCAGACTTTCCTAGCCAAAGTTATGGCCATTTACTCCCAACTGCCAGTTTCCCCTACAAAAACTCCAGATAACTTTAGTTATGGCCAGATAGGCCCGCCAAATATGGCGGGCCAGCCCAAATTTGGCGCCTCCGCCAATGCCGCCACTATAAAGACTGGTAGTTAACTGTTGGTCTTTAATTCCATGTGACCAGAATTTCGGAACAGGAAGTTATACTTGGATTCCGTGTCGGCGGTTAAGGGTTTAGGCCCACAGTTTTGGGCATGTTGGTCACGTGTGTGGGGGCTGGCCCGCTTTGGTTTCCGCCCAAGCCAAATTTACAATTCGACTTTAATATGTGCGGTTCACATAACAGGACCCACAGTTCTGGTGCAATGGTAAGGCGTAGCATTAGTATGCGGGAGGTCGTGTGTTCGATCCTCCATACGCCCAACTTTTAAACTGCACCCAAATATACACTGACGTCACCCTGGGCCGGCCTGCCACGTGGCAGCCGTTGATTCGCTGCCCATAAAGAATATTCTCTAGAATATTCCAAGGAATATTCTATGGAATATTCTTTTTTTATTTTATTTTTTGAAAAAATTCAAAAATTAAGAGTCATTGGGCGATTTTGTTTTTGGCATAACTTCTGCATATGGAGACTGTTTTTGGAACCGTTTGCAGTGTCGGAATCAGGAGGACGAGCTCTATCTGATCGTTTGGGTTTGAACCAGTTCTGAGCACTTTCATTTTTGACCATTTTACGACACTTGGTCTTGAGCTCCTAATCAGTTGGACTTAGTTGGATGTTGTACTAGTTATCAAAGACTATTGTATCAGATTTTGGCTAGTATTAATAGATGAGTTGCAATTATTTCTTTGGGATACATGTGGTATGGATGTTTAGCATTGTTTCTTATTTTTTATCATTTATATGAATGTTTGTAAGCTCATAAACCATTTCATGTCTTTTATATGATAATTTTCAAGTTGATAGGCAGAATACATGTTTTCTCATCCTATGTTTTTGGAAAATTATCATAATTTGTCCATTATTTCTTCAATTTAGGAAGAATACATCTCCTATGCTCTTCCTAACTCCTCATCAGTCTTAAACCATCTCACCAAATCACCTTTTAATTTCTAAGCCTCCTGCCAACCTTTCCTCTTTGAATGTCTGCAATCATATCTAATTTTCCTGACCTAGCCTCTTTGACCTAATATCCTTATCCAACATAATCCAATCAAGTCAAATTAAAACAACCCTCTGCACTTTATAACTAGCCTAAAACCCTAATCCATCCAGACCTCTTGGCTATGATTCTTTGGAGAGATCCCTCTCCAGCTTGGTAGGGCTAGCTACCAAGTCAAAAGATTGGTTTTTGGTTACCTCAGCTGGACTCTTCCTTAGCCTTGGAGAACTGGAGGAGTGATAACAAGACTGGCCAAGTTCATAGGCTTGTTTTTTAAGCTAACACTCTCTAGGAGCTAGCAACCTTCTTTATAAAGCTTCCTAACCATGTATCAAGTGCATTAGTAACTAGGGTAACTCTGTCTGTTTCCTCGGGAAGAGTGTTAGTCAACCTAAGGGAGTTTCTATGAGTCAAAGGAACAAGTTAACCGAGAAATATCCCTATATTCAATCCTATGTCAGCTCATAAAAGCAGGGAAACATCGATATTCGACCTGTTTGGAGGAATTACTATTCCTAATGGAGTCTACAAACAAGGAAAGAGCATAAAAGCATGGAAACATCTATGCTTTTGCCCAAAGGAACTCATGACGGATTTGTCAAGGCTTATCCCCTCATGCTATATATGTGAGGCTAGGACCATTGTGGAAAAGGTCGATACATTTAAAAGGATTTCCTATTTGACTATCGAAGCTAGTATCCGACAAAGGCACTGCAAGAGGTTAAGAAGGGAGAGAGAGAGAGGATTTGGAGGAGTAAGGGAAGGTTGATGCAACTGATGGTTGTAATCACTCTTTTTTATCATTACTATAGACTTGCAATTGTGTTGTCCACTCCATGGTGTTGGTATTGTAATTTGCTTGCATGTTTATGCAACGTTGTTATCATGAGTGGCTTAGATCGTGTAATTAGATATCCCTATATGTTAGTGTATTGATTGTTAAAGTTATATGTTGTGATATTACGCCTTGCCTTGTCTATATGCAGGTTTGATCTTGAAGCTAGCTGAGGGGTCTTCCACTCCGCTACTTTGTGCTCTCTAGCAACACCACACCAAGACTTGAGGTAATAGTCCTTCTTCCGGCTTTAATTCTCATTTGACTAGCATGGATATGCATGTATCTCTAGGCCAACTACAGCTAATCTGACAGCCTTCCAAGGATCCTGAGAAGATCCTTGAGGGTATCTCCATCACCAAAACACTCGCGCATTCATCCCTGTAGCAGAATTGGCGACTCCATTGGGGACTACACTTAGTTCCCAGTTTTCTCCCATAAATTTCCTAGATCTCTCTTTCTTCCACGCCTTCCTGTACTTCTTAATCCCCTTTCTGACCACTCAGGATTATACAACACCGTTGTCTCAGTGCTTAGCCTTAGATCTGATCCCCACAGCCTAATTTTTAAGCCTTTTTCCTCACTAACACTATATGCCAGTGTAAACAGCGCTTTATAAAGCATTGTGTCCTTGCACACAATGTGTTAGTGCGTTAGCCAGCCATTTTTTGATAAATAGACTGTTCTATGACCTCATGGGCTGGAAAATCTACTTGTAGACTAATCATGGATCTACAGTTGTGCTTGTTTGATTGATATCTATCTCCTAAACAATTTTTTCTTTTAGAGAAATAGCTTTACTACTTAAAGTTTGCTTTTTTCATAAAAAAGAAAATACAATTATTTTTACAGTTCTTTGCTTAGTTGGCTAGATCTACATTTATTTGGTTTCAAAAGTTGTTAGTGAGAATTATAGTTTTGTCAGTTGTGTTTATGTTTTGTTGTACTAGATGCATGGTATGTATATTAATGTATAAATGAATCCTCCTTTGCAGAAGCAACTTATTCATCGAAAGTGAAATTTAAAAGCATTGTTTTCGCATTATTTGAGTTAGAGTCCCACATAACTTCATACGTCAACACCCCCTCCGAAGAATTTAACAAAGTACATTTAAAATTTACATAATAAAATCAATCATCAACTCTTTTTTGAGTAAACACATATTAGTTTAGGCTAGGATCTTGGGTTAGGCAGTTGTGAGTACACTACCCAAGATCATACACCGAAACTAGTGTCATGAATGAGGGAAATCCTTTTTCACTCATACTATCTGGGGCCACTCTAGTAAAAGTGAAGCTAAATACAAGACAACATCAGACTATAAACGAAGGTAGCCCGCCTTCGCTTACATCTCCTTTGGTTATTCTATGTATTGGGGATCCCTTCAGTGATATCGGCGCTGAGTCGGGGACTCGGGTATCCTGCGCACACAACATACTGTCTGCAACTATGTCCCCCCCAATAATGTATGTGATTTGAGGTAACCATGGTGGCCATACTTTTTAGGGACAAACACAAAGTGACTGGGGTGGGCTTCCCTAGTACCTAACATAGACGAACCTACTCTGTCTTCGGTTTTTGGGAGGGTGCTCATCTTCACGAGAGTACTTGGCCTCTTAATCTGAGGTTCGGGTGAAGCTCAACAATAATCATAACTGTACATTTGGCCAACTATCTCTTTTATCCATTGTGATACTAGGTTTCATCTCCAACAAATGGTGGTTATTAGACATAGTCACACCCTCTGCTTGTTGATTGATTTCTTTAGAGTATTTTTTTTCTAGGTGCCAGCTTGTTATCACTGAGACTTTAATAAATATCACTGTAAAATCTATTGATAAAATTTATCGGTCACCGTGGCTACATTCGACCCTTGTCATCAATCTAGATGATTGTTAGGTCTTCCCCCACTCCTTGTGGAGGATCCGTCGAGCCCGAGTGAACTGGATTACCCATCTTCAGGCAATCATTCTCCAAGATCTCACACTGAATCAGTTTGGACATCCCACGACTCAAGCTTACCGGAAGATTTATTTACCGAAGGTTTCATTCCTCCATACAATCCTCTGATCACAAATCCATTGGGACTACTCTTGATTGCGGTTGTGCACATACCTCCTATGTCTTCTGTTGGACCTATACCTACCATCCCATCGACGACTCTCGGGTCATGGGCTTTTGTGGACAATTTTGGTCCATCTTCACCTCCTCGGTCAACAGTCAGTACCACACCTCTAATGGCAAACCCCTCTATCCCAATTGTCCCAGGTTCGAGCCCTATCATGACACCCAACACGAGTGGAATCCAGTACATACAAGTTTCCTCCCCTTTTGCGTCAGCTCCCGGACCTTCAACAAGTGCTACATATAGCGCTCCTTATAACGTTGCATATATCATGGTTAGCGTGGGTCCTTTCAACAACCCTTTTGGTTGGTTTCCTTTAGTTAGTTCTAACCCACGAGTTCAAATGCCTGGGGGCATTGTTACCAATATGCATATACTGGCTGGGAACATTACTGTTCCCCCTCCGTTTATAGGACAACAAGGATAGTCATTGATTGACATGAATCCTCCTTATGTCAGTCAAGGGCCTACGACTAATTATGTGGCAAGCGGGATCCCTCAACAAGGTCCCACCCAATCCATATGGGCTCCTTACTCTCAACCTCAAATGAGTCAAGGGGGCACTCCTTATCCTAGGGGCACTTATATCCCCCAACATAACGACTTGTATGGAAAGCCTCAATAAATGACTGTACCCCAAGGAAATTATTATTCCATACATCTTGTGTATAATGTTGGGAACAATACGATGGGAGGACTGCAAGGATCCTCAAGTCATATGGGATCACCTTGGTCCGAATCGGGGGCATCAAATACCTTGCCTTTCTTGGAAACACTTGAAATACCTGATTTTCACAAACTCACCAATGACCCCATCTATCACAAAAATCCCACACAAAATTCCCACAAACATCCCAAAGTTCGAAGGGAAACAGGGGGAGGATCCGGGTACACACATCACCACCTATCATTTATTTTGCATTTCTAACTCCATTCTGGATGATAGTATCCAGCTTAGGCTCTTTCCCCGCACCCTTACTGGCAATGCAACCAAGTGGTACATTGAGTTACCACACGCGTTAGTCAATACCTTTGGTGCTTTAGCGATGGAATTTTTAAAGCACATCAGCTACCCATCCGCTTTGAAACTGGGACGGAACTCCTTACTTCTTTACATCAGAACACTGCCACCCACATCTCTGATCACATCCATGAATGGAGATGTAGGCAGAGGCTAGTCAAAGCTCCCCTCCCAGACTATCTATTAGTGGATTGGTTCTACAAATATCTTCTCCCTCAAATCGCTAAAGATGTCGCCTTAGGTGGTGCGGTCACAGAATACCAATCCATTCGTCTTGTCCAACACTTAGATTTTATTTATTCATAGTCTGGAAGATTATACGGCATCATCTCCAATGCCCCTAGAATCTCCAATGCCCTCGCTACTCAGCAACCCAGTGCGCACGGTGATGGTATTATCGGCGTTACCTCCGCGGCTATTGTAAAACAACTTAGCGGTCACATTGCCCAGTTGTCCATTGACCCCGCTACCTAATTGACTGCTCTTCCTACCACCGCGATAAACTTTGTGTAGTCTACACAAAAACCCAGTGGTAAGGACAAGAAGAAAAAGAAAATGTAGAAATTTTGAATAATATGACACTTATTCACAGAGATTATCCCGATTATACACTAATTGCGGAATACATGCATAATACATAACCTCCTCTACGTTGATCATCAATTTAGAGCAGTATCAAGAAACATTCACATGCGAACATAGAAGCATCAATCACACATATCAACACAGTATAACACTGGGGAAAAGCATCTCGCTAAAAACCCCAAACTATCTGTATATTAAATTGATAAGAACATGTAACAATACATAGTACAATACTCCTCGCAAGTACTCAGTACTATCTCCACCTGTTACACACAAACTAGCTCAGATCTGAATCAATCACTGGCTCAAATCTCCTCCACTACTTGCCTGCCTCCACTGCGCAATCCTGCATGAGAATACCACGAGAATGATCTTCCAAACTCATATTTCCCTTGTGTAACACTACGCAATCCTCATTGGCACCTCAATCCCACTGATTGTGCAAATCACATGCACAACTATAGTCACAACTGACAACTGTCTTGCCCTTTCACTCACCTCTAACACTTGTCTCCACTAAATTGTCCATGCACTGAGTTAACTGATGTATTCTTCAGTGGCTTTATGAGTTAATAATTAGTGAATTAATTAATAGCTAATTCACATTACTCATCACTTAGTCTATTGATCAGTTAAACTAAATACAACTAGTTCAACTAAGTCAAACTGAACACAACTCCATCAACTCCTCAATCAACTCCACAAAAATCAATCACTGAAGTCCTAACTGAAGTCCTCCATGCAATAGCTCAAGTAACCCATAAGAACCACGTATTTCCTTCATGCAGCTGCATGTGCCACATCCGTAGCTCGAACTGAAGTGCTCCAAGAGAATAAGATAATGTTTATAGTCCAAATATTATTAAGAGCTAATAATATTTGACTATTCTATTTTTAGCCTGGCAGTCTAAAAATAGACTCTGCCCATATGTCTAAAAATAGAGGTCCATATATTTTTACCAACTTGACCAACCATCCACAAATAGCATCCCGCAACTCATAGACCATGATCCATATGTCTAAAAATAGATATAGTCTAAAAATAGACTTTGCGCCAAAAATATCCTGCGGGCCCACTTAGTGAAGGCGACTTCTTTCCACTAAGCTCCATCATCTTGTTGCATTCTCAACAGAAAAAGACCGCTCCTTCTGAAGAGTAGTCAACCAAGCAGTATAACCCAAAGCAAAAAGCTGTTGCACCTCCTAACAGTGGAAAAGACAAAGTTATCAAGTTCCCTTGCAAAATCTGTGCAGAAGACCATAGGACATATTGTTGTTTGCGTCTCCACAAATGCACATATTTTCTTGCTCAAAAGGACATTAGCCGGACCCCTGCACTCCTTAACAATCCTTTCCTTGCTCAACAGCAGCAGCATCTTATCGCAAACCAACCCCAACCCCCGCAAGGGGCAATGGTGGTTCACATCATCCTTCAGTTGGTGAAGGAACATCTATTGTTTACACCTTTGACATGGTAGATCTTTAAACAAGAGCCAAAACTTATGGAGCTCCAGTCACTAATGCTGAGGAAACCTCCTCAAGTCAAAACCCACTGCCACCTAACGATCTCCATATCAACAGGCTAGTTTTTGATCTTGTGATTTGCCCCCCAAAAGGGGCACTTCCTTGCACAACGCATAATACATTTGCACCTGTTGCCTAGAACTATAGTATTGTAGAAGATTTGGGGCAAGCACTGTCAGCTATGCTAGCACTCAAAGTATTGCAAACCTGTCCAGCACAAAGGAAATCTCTGCTTTCAACAATTGGTGGGGTCGACCCTCACAATTCCATGCTTGCAATTTTTGACGTGGACAAATGTAAATCTCCCCTTTCACACCAGCTTGCATTTCAGGTGAAAATATTTTCGAAGGGGTGAGGGGTACATAGAACTGTCATTGACAAAGGTGCTTCAACCTGCGTCATGTCGGCTTCATGTTGACTCGCTTTGGGTTCTCCAACCCTATCACCGCCGCCGAATTCCATTAAAGCTTTTGATGACCACACTTTCATCATAAAAGGTTACCTCGCTAGCTACCCGATCACTTTGAGTGGGAAAATGGGAACGGTGGATATCGAAGTCGTGGATCGAAAACTCAACTATAATCTATTATTGGGTTGCAATTGGACTTATGCCATGACTGCCATTGTGTCTACTATCTTTCATATCATCCTATTTCCATTGGATGGAAGGAGAGTCACAATGGACCAGATGTCCTTTTGCACCCCAGATTACTCCCTGTTACCTAGCAGCTCCATACCCTTAGTGGGTGGTGTTCATGACTCTTATGTCATTATCGGTACCCGTCTATTGAAGGGCTCTTCCCTAATGGGTTGTTTTCCTCTCCCGCCACCCACAGTTCCAAAAACAGTCTCTATAGTTTCATCCATTCCTCATGAACCAACGAACCCTTGGATCCTCCCAGCCCCTTCAAACATTGACTCTTACGGAGAACAAATGTCATTGTCACCAGCTGAATTGGCCGACTAAGCCATTCAATCTACATTCAAATCTCTGGTCACTTTGGTCACAACCAATGGTACCACCTCCTCTCCCATAAACACTCCTAACAATCTCGTCAATCAAGTCCTACCTTCGGACGAAGCTATTCGAGAGATCATGTGTTTAGAAGAGCGACCTTGGGAGGATTCTCACCATCATGTTTCGATATCTAATTCAGACACAATGCCCATTCAAACCCTGTCATTTATCGCACCTAAAATCGTTCCCTCACCTTATACGACTATCCAAAATTTGGACTCGGAAGGGAAAATGGGAAATCTTTCAAAGACATTTCTCATTGATATTTCAATCAAGACAGGCATCATGGAAAACATCCAGATTGGAGCCGATTGCACTCCTGAGGAAATTGCAAGATTCACCTGCCTTTTTAAGGAATTTCACGATGTATTTTCTTGGTCTTATGAGGAAATGCCTGACATAGACCCATCTATTGTCGAGCATGAGATCAAGGTATATGACAATGCCAAGCTTTTCCACCAAAGGCTTTGACCAGTCCACCCCCACAAAACTGCATCCATCAAGACTGAGGTGGAAAAATTGTTACGTGCTGGTTTTGTCTACCCCATCCCCTTAACAAAATGGGTTTCCAATCTAGTTCCTGTAGATAAGAAATAGGGTACCATCCGTGTTTGTGTTGACTATCGGGACTTGAACACTGCATGTCCAAAAGATAATTATCTGACACCGTTCATCAACCAAATAATCGATGATTGTGCAGGTTGTGAATCCTTCTCATTTATGGATGGTTTCTCAGGTTATAACCAGATCGCCATAAAACCGGTAGACAAACACAACCACCTTCATTTGCCCTTGGGGAATCTTTTCATATCGAAACTCCCATTCGGTTTAAAGAATGTTGGAGGAACATTTCAACAGGTCATGGACTACGCATTCCATGATATCGTACATATTGTTCAGACTTACTTGGATGACCTCCCAGCCCATTCCAAGAAGTGAATTGAGCACCTAGTTCATTTACGACAAATTTTTCTTAGGTGAAGATTCTATAACATATGTATGAATCCGCACAAATTTGTTTTCTTTGTCGAGTCTGGATGCCTACTTGGTTTCATTGTCTCCAAGTACAGGATTAGGGTTTATCCCGATAAGGTAAAGGCAATTACTCAATTTCCCAAACCACAATCCATTTTGTAGCTCCAACGTTTGCAAGGGAAAGCAAACTTCTTATGATAGCTCATCGTAAATTATGTGAAGTTGACGAAAGGCTTTACGCGCCTACTAAAGAAGATATACCATACTTGTCGAATGATCAAGCCCAACGATCATTTGATGCCTTGAAAGAGACACTTATATCAGCCCCACTACTTAGTTCTCCCAACTATGGGCACGACTTTTCCCTCTATCTGGCAGCCTCGCCATCCTCTCTTGGAATGGTGTTGGTCAAAACTCATGATGACCAGAGTGAGCATGTGATCTATTATCTGTCGAAATGCTTGGCTGGGCCTGAACTCAGATATTCACATGTGGAAAAGTTATCCTTGGCAGTTGTCTTCGCTGTCAATCAATTCTGAAATTATATATTTTTGTGATAGACTACCGTCATCGCTTTGGAGAATCCCATGAGATACATTTTGTCTCGTCAAGTCATTGGAGGAAAATATTCCAAATGGATCATTATCCTCCAACAATTTGATTTGGTTTTCTCCACTGCCAAGGTGAAAAAATCCTTAGTCTTCGCCGAACTTTTGTCGGATCTTCCCATTTTCGATCTAAATGAGATAGATCACGATCCTTTCCCAGATGAATTTGTCTATCTGATCGACTCTACTGACCCTTGTTATGGTGACATTCTCGTCTACCTCCAAGCGCAATTTTTATGCCCTGAACTATCTTCATGTGACTGTCGTCCCATCCGCCACCAAGCACGACACTATTTAGTGTTGAACGACACTTTATATCGCCATGGTGCTGATACAGTTCTTTTTCATTTCCTCACTCATGAAGAGGCAGAACACATTTTAACTGACTACCATGCTAGGGCATGTGGCGGTCATATTTTTGGCATGTCTACTGCCTAGAAAATTTTACACGCAGGCTACTACTGGCCAACCTTGTTCAAATATTGTATCTAGGCAATCCAACAGTGCCACCCTTGTCAAATTTTTACAAAGAAAATGTGTGCTCCCTAGGCCCTACTACACCCGGTTATATCTGTTGACCCCTTTTCCAAATGGGGTATCGACTTCATTACATGCAACCCCATTTCCTTTGCTGGACACAACTACATTGTTGTAGCGGTGGACTATTTCATGAAATGGGTCGAAGCCCTTCCCACTTTCCGGGCCGATGGAGAAACTACGGCACTATTCCTGTTTGATCAGGTTATCTATTGTTTCAATTTTCCCTGCACAATCTTTACAGACCATGGGTCTCATTTTCAGAATCACGAGGTTTGACTTAACATCGTTGCTCGGTTTTTGCCAGGACCAATCGTCCTCATACTACCCCCAAGCTAATGGCCAAGTAGAAGTCGTTAATGGCATCTTAAAGACCATGATCTGCAAGTTAGTAGGGAATCACAGAACCCACTAGCATCGAATGTTATATCATGCGATGTGGGCATATTGAACCTCAGTAAAAACCGCCACAGGCTTTACACCTTTTCAACTAGCTTATGGCCTTGAAGCAGTTTTACCTATCGAGTGTCAAATACCCTCCATAAAAATTGTTGTTGAACTCTTTCCCAGCACTATTGCCAAAGAAGAGCACCTGCTATACCTCAATCAATTGGATGAAACCCATCAAGATGCCAAATTAGCACTCGCAGCCCATAAGCATCGGGTCAAAGCCCTGTATGAGAATAGGTCAAGCCTCGTTCTTACCAAGAGGGAGATCTTGTTTTACTCTATGATAAAAAACATGACCTCTTAGGGGAAGTAACACTTCAACCCTTATGGCTTCGTCCATATGTTGTCACCAAGGCCCTCTCAAAAGGGGCATATGAAATTTAGGATTGGGAAGGAATACCGCTCAATGAGCCCCAAAACAGGCTCTATCTGAAAAAGTATTATGCTTAGTACTGCACTAGGCATATGCTTTGTAATTCTATGTATTTATAAGTTTTTCTTATTTTTGATGTGACAGGAGTTTTTGGTATTTTTTGAGTAGTTATTCCATACATATTTCTCGTTGTGCAGATGTCTTCATTACCCTTAGCATACGTACGATACGCGGATGGTGTCAATCGTCACACACGGAACATTGCATCAGCTGCTTGAATCATTTACACACCTGAGTTAGAATTGCCTTGTTCTGGGGGAGTATTTTTTGGTACTGCCACCAACAATATTATTAAGTATATTTTTGTAATTTCAGTTCTCACTAAAGCGTCATCTCGGGACATCTCCAATCTGGTGGTTAAGTTAGACTCTCAGCTTGTCGTTATGCAATTGAAAAATCATTATCACATTCGTAATCTAATCTTGTTACGTCATTATTTAAGGGTACGACTCTTAGAATGTCAATTTGAGTTTATTACATATGAACACATTCCTCGAGAATTTAATGTAGCAGCTGATTCATTGGAAAACTATTTGTTAGATTGGCATCTGTCTCATTTATTATAGATACATGTATGAAAGAAAATATTTACACAGTTAAAAATTTACCATAAAAACACTTAAAAAACATTTACATCATAAAATACCAAAATAACTGTATATATATAAGTATATATCGAATCCAATATTTTACATCAAAAAATTTCCCAAAACTTAGGTGTTTTTAAGTACAAAATGGCTACTAAGCCTCGCTATAAACACCTATTGGTTATACCATGCGCTTGCTAACAAATTCTACTGCTCCTAAAAAGACAAGACAACTCTAGCTATCCTCCGAAGAGGAACCAAAAACCGCTCATGGGAAGGGGGGGAACACCCATGCTCAGACCTTCGAGGTTCCTCAGAACCTCATGAAGACTCTAGGCATCACCTCCACCTTCAAGTAGCTAGCCCCCTCGCCTCACTTGGCGAGGCTCGATTGCAGGTCGCACTAGTGCCACATCTATGTCAAGCAAAAAAATCTTCATGTCAGTACTTGTTCACCCATAAAACAAAAAAAACATTACATAAAAATTCAAAAACTTAAAAATACTTTAAGTGCTCTCAAAAACCTTATTACCTTGAGGCCCCCAGTTTGTACCAGGTGGCGGTATCAAGTCAAGATCACCTGTAAAGTCCATGCCCTCGTAGGCATAGTCATCTATCATCACGATCTGACCATTGAGCCATTTGAAGAAATATTCTTCAAAAAAATTCCAGATAGGTCCTCCTCTAGTACGAGGGTCGAGAGATGCCCATTGCCTTTGCCTAGGCTCTCTCAGATCAAGTAGACCTACACTCATCCGTGGTCTCATAACTGGCACCCTCTCAAGTATAAAGGACACAATGAGAGTACTATACCCAAAACTATGTTAGTTCAGAGTCTTACATGCAGTCAACTCCACCTTTAGCTGACGAAGCACCACCTCACACCAGTTGAAGATCTGTGGCTGGACATAATCAATGGCAAGCAATAGTTGGGCCTTTGTCGCAACATGGGGATTCTTAGACCCCGCCAAACGCATAATCATCCATAATATGGCCCTCATAGACCTAGATCTCATCCGCTCTATAGGTACCTTGATGCTCACAAGTCCACTCTCAGGAATACAATAAGCTCGGATCAGCTCTAATGTGGATCGGGGATTGGGCCTATCACTGGTCAAGTTTGCTCGTGCCCCTCTGCACGACAAACCAGTCAGAAAATAGATGTCATCTCTGTTGATTGCAAGTTCATGGTCTCCGATCCTAAACACCCCTTGGTGTTCATCCCAATGCTGAATGATCCATCTTAAAATTTCCTCTTGACATTTCATCAAGTCAGGCTTTTCATATTTCATCAAACCACATCAACACAATGCAAGTATGCAAGCTTGATCATTTCGCATAAGTAATTCTTGTCGATCATGGGCTTGTTCCCTCCATAAACTAGTCATGATGGATCAAAACCTCCACAAATCAACCCAAAAATCAGTGCAAATGGGGCAAAAATGCTTGGAACATCACTTGCTAGAGTTTTATAATGTGCCCTCATGCGTTAACACCTCCCTTATTGAAATCAGGGTGGACTAACGCCCTCCTCTAGGTCGTGAAGGGCATTTAATGCCCCTCTATACCTAGAGGGGCGCATTAGTCACATTTAATGACCTAGGGCCTCCTCAAAGTCTAAAAATCCACCCCCAATGCGGTGAAAAAAGGTTAAATAATGAAAGATAAAGGTTTTGACATCTACCTAGGACAGACGGAAAATCGAATCGTCGCCTCGATTGCCCGCAATCGTCCGTGGAAGATTTGCTCCTCTTTAGCTCTAAAATACTCTCACAACACTAAAATGATGCAAATGGTGAAAATGAAGGCTTAAAAACTCCCTTATAGTCACTTTGGAGGTATGACTTATCTTAATTAAAGTCATTAAAGTAGAAGTAGTTCATTTCCTATGTTATTTATCAGGTGCCATGTCAACATATTGTCAAAAATTACTCATGTTTTGATGAAAGGACTTTCAAGGCTGAATTGCAGAATTGATCATGTTCAATTCTCTGTGAGCGCTTTCTTTTATGGGATCTTTTCTCACTCAACTAAAAAATCCCTGATTTTTTTGTCATCAGGCTTGTTAAATTCCTATGGTGATGATATGAGATTTTTCTTTTTTGGTACTCTTTCTTGCTCTTAAATTGAAAAATCCCCAAGCTTTTCCCTTCTTCGGGCTCGTTAAATCTACGAAGAAGGAATGAGCAGTTCTTTTACCTCTTTTTCCTCGCTCATTAAACTAAAAAATATACCTCGAGTTTTCTTCATTTGACTTGATAAAATTTGATGAAGATCTATTGAGTTTGTCGTGACATGACTCATTAACATTTCACGACGAATATTGATTTTACTCTGTCTCCTCATACTCGTAACAAAATGTGGCAAACATCTATTGAGCGTAGGTTTATCTCTTTATCCGGACTCAGTAGATTAACTTACAGAAACAGAACCTTTCCGGGTACACTATTAAACCTTCGTCGCATCTGGTTAAAAACTATGACAAAGGGACCACCATGGAGTCACTCTTTACGATCTTTTCAAACTCTTGAAATATGAAAAGACCACCGAGTTTACCTGTCTGGACTTACAGAATTAATCAGATGGGGAAAGTGGACAATACAATTACTTTATGTCAGTATTTTGAAAAGATTTTTTTGGCAACAGTCGCTCCCTTGAACATGGCACTCCCTCAGAAAAACCTTCCTTGTGACGGTCTTTCAATATGAGCTTTACCATCCTATGAGTTTAGCCTATATACCCCGTTTTTCTTAGATCTCTGTATCCTAACACTCTTTAGTGTTCATGATTCTAGTGTTGCATGGTTAAAACCTTTGTGTCGTACTTTCTATTGTTCAAGGGAAAACCTTTATCTTCTGTTTCCTCCATCAAACCATCAAGCATATTCTTCCAATATGCCCTCTGTCGATTCGACCCAATGCTCAAACTATTTTTCAAAAAACAATCATTCTTGTCTCGTTTCGTGTCGACTGATGTAGGACACAATATTTCCTACCTTTCAACAGGTCTCTTCCTATCAACTTCAATGCTCTATCTAGGAAGCGGAACCAGAAACACTTCAATGCCTTGGAACTTTCAGAAATCAGTGGAAGGTTGCATTGTGTTTGGTCAGCGTTTTTCATTATTAGCTCTTGTTTAAATGATTCTACAAGTGTTTGACGACAAAAACATTATTCACACTCGCTAGATTGTACTGTGCATATTGGAGACCATCACCATTATCGGTGGCCATCCTCGCATCTGTTAACAGTCTCCATTATTGTCTGGTAATCAGACGATTTCATACATGTTCGACCTCAATGCCTTTATTCACATGTATCGAACTATGATATTAAGGTGAAGCGGAAATCAAGACCTTGGGTAGAGGCTTATATCACTCAGCCTTGTTTTCTCTCCCAAGTTGCGTATATTCTTTTTTGGAGACAGCTCATCAGAATGATCTTATTATGACACAAGTTTCACATTGTGCTTATCGGCGGACATGATCATTATATCTCTTCATTGAGAAATCGCTCTGACATAGCTACTAGGCATGGGAATGCCCAGCCCAAGACACGATTTTATATTTTATATATATATTTTTTGTATCATGGTTTTCATATTCCCGAAGCTCTGATCCTCTCTCCCTTTTTTCCAAAGAAAGTGACAATTATATAAAGTATTTCGGCCATCGTCTCTTCCTATGATCTCACACTTTAGGGGGCATCTATTACACGGGAAAATGACCTCCTCACCAGCTCAGAGGAGAAAGGAAAGATGACTGAAAGACTAACCAAGTTCACATGCCATTTGTCAAGCTAACGCACTCCACGAGCTAGCAACCTGCTTTATAAAGCTTCCTAGCCATGCATCAAGTGCATTAGTACCTAGGGTAACTCTGTATGTTGCCTCAGGAAGAACGTTAGTCAACCTAAGTGAGTTTCCATGAGTCAAAGGAGCAAGTTAACTGAGAAATATCCCTATATTCACTCCTACGTCAGCTCATAAAAGCGGGGAAACATCTAGATTCGACCTATTTGAAGAAATTACTATTCCTAACAGAGTCTACAAACAAGGAAAGAGCATAAAAGCATGGAAACATCTTTTCTTTTGCCCAAAGGAACTCATGAGGGATCTGTCAAGGCTTAGCCTCTCGCGCTGTATATGTGAGGCTAGGGCCATTGTGGAAAAGGTCGATACATTTGAAAGGATTGCCTATTTGACTGTCAAAGCTAGTATCTGACAAAGGCAATGAAAGAGGTTAAGAAGGGAGAGAGAGAGAGGAGCTGGAGGAGTGGGCAAGGTTGATGCAACTGATGGTTGTAATCACTCTTTTCTATCATTAATATAGACCTACAATTGTGTTGTCAACACCATGGCATTGGTATTGTAATTTGTTTACATGTTTATGCAACGTTGTTATCATGAGTGGCTCAGATACATGTAATTAGATATCCCTATATTTTCGTGTATTGATTGTTAAATTTATATGATGTGATATTACGTCTTGTATTGTCTATGTGCAGGTTTTGATCTTGGAGCTAGCTGAGGGGTCTTCCACTCCTCTACTTTGCGCTCTCCAGCAACACCACACCAAGACTTGAGGTAATAGTCCTTCCTGCTTTAATTCTCATTTGACTAACATGGATATGCATGTATCTCTGGGCTAGCTGTAACTAATCTAATAGTCTGCCAAGGATCCCAGGAAGATCCTTGAGGGTATCTCCATCACCAAAACACATGTACATTAATCCCTATAGCAAGGGCCTCTAAAGGTAACCCTAGCCCATCAAGGACGGAGGCACCACTTTTAGAAACTTGAATCCTCCATTAACTTTCCAACTTGAGATAAATTTTGATGAGGCCTCTAAAGGTAACCGTGACCCATTAAGGGATGGAAACACTCTTTAGAAACTTGAATTTTAATGAGGCCTCCAAAGGAAACCTTGTCCCATCAAGGGATTGAGGAACTTTTAGAAACCATGAGCGTCAGATTGCAACGATGTATGCTAGGTGATTGGGCCACAAATCAAACAATAAGACAAACTGGTTGTAGGTCTCATCCATGATTTCAATTGGAAAACCAATTTGACTTCACCCATGTGGTATCGAATGGGATTCCCACATGCTTATCAAGGCCCTTCATTGAATCTTGTGTAGATCTAATACAAATAAGATGTCAACCTATTGACACCTTATATCTAGTTTATGGAAGGTGGTAGAGTTAGAGGATTCAAGTGATTATCCCTTGCCACATAAAGAGGAAAAAAAAAATCTCTGCTGGATAGGTTAACTAATTCAGGGATAGCTCAAATCCCCATAGTTCAATTGTGGAGATTAGTAGAGGCATGCCTTAACCCATCACATCTGCATTATCTTAAAATTTTAAATAATAACATGTTAACCCTAGATAGGGTAACTAACTATAGACAAAATGTGGTGGACAAGGATGTGCATGTGGGAAACACAATTGAGGGGGAATAATGACAGGTGGATAGGTTTAAGCTTCCAAGTGTGGCTATACCAAGCATATCAAAATCAGTTAGGGAGCAATACAATCCCAATCCTTCACCCAATATCATTGAAGGAAGGCAATAATAACTTGCACGAGTGAAGGAGGATGGAGATACAAGGGTGTAGGTAGTTGGAAGGGGATGTGGTAGGATATAGGACGCGACACCTTCTCACACATTACGTGAACATCAATGACGCCAATCACTCCAGAGGATGGTAACTATTTCATGGATTCTAGCATGGGATATATGTCTGGACAATATAGAGGTTTTCTTTGTTGTACTTTGAGAAAGAGTATTGTGCTTCAATGGTTGTGGATTACATCTACATTAAGAATTTGAAGGATTCTTAGATTACAAAGGATCTTGTTCTCGTATCTTTGAGGGAGCCTCTAATTGTAAAAACAACAAGATTACCCTTGAAGGTTTTACTCCATGGCACCATCTTTATGAGGGAATAGATGAATAAGGGACAAGTTAAACCTTTAATGTTGCAAGTTAAATAAGAGGGCTTCTACTCGAGTAGGAATATTTGAGAGGAACAAGAATGATCCAAGGTAAGAGCTAGTTCTTGCACCACTGTGCAACTACCAGTAAATCAAATATCATGTACTTTGGTGAGGAGGTCTATTGCCTATGCAATAAAGTGGCATCTAATGACTTGATGGTAGAGGTGGAGGGATGGGTTCGTGGCCCAAGGGAACTTGGGAGATAAAGTATTTTCAATTGGCATAGATATCTTGACCCACAAAGGCCATAGTGACTCATCATCTCATAGCACCAAAACAAAAAGAAATGATTGAAGCACCCACTTGAAGGTAAATTCAAGGGTTTCATGAAGGGGGTTTTCAAAATAATCTCAGTGAAGAAGATAGAGGGGGATGTATGCACAGATGAGGAAATGGAAAGTTGCATGGCTCAAGGGGCTCACTAGACAATTATATTATCATCTCAAAGGACCCACACCCAATGTCACCCAAGCCAACAACCCCAGATGGAGAAGGATAACCAGAGTTGTGAGGAGGTGACCCTGGATATAGCTTTGGAGGAAATATCCTCTTCTATTAGTGTTTAGTTTTCTATTTGGTTAGTTTGTTATGTATAATTCCCATTGCTTTGGCTATAGACTTTAGCAACACCAATCCTTCCATATGGACTCTAAATACACTTGTAGTAATAGTTATCACTATGGTTTTTTAGGTCAAAGGAGGGTTTGATTTCCCTTGTGGCAAACCTTCCTTACAACTATGTATCTTTTAATAAATTTTGTTCATAATATGAAATAAAATAAAAAATAGATTAAAATTTTAAAAATAAAAAATAGATACCATGAATCATATACATATAAAAAATTTAAACAAATTAAAAAATTCAATGATTATTTAGGGCATGTTGAACCAAACAAAGGGTTATGAACACAAAATACAACATCAACATTATAAACCCTAAAAATATTGTCTATTGTTCATTGATTTATGATTATAAACCCTTTGTGTTTGGCCTATGACCACATAGATGGTAGTGGGGACCCTAATCGTCCCACACTTAACGTCAAGGACTACCTTTAATTTTCCAAAATACACATATAAACATAGATTTCCCCCAATGTTGTTGGGAATTTGACTATTTTCATGCTACCAAGTACCCTATTTCAATCCCCCTATGCATTAGTCTATGTCAATGAGTTTACTAGGCATTCCATCCACAAATGTGAGGAAACATATCTTGAGTTTACACACACATACACACACATGGCAGAGTCGTAATGCATCCTACACTAGACACTTGGTAGGTTAACTTGTTGTGAATGGACAAAGGATTAATATTTTTGTTTTTAAGATATGAGATGGTACAAAAATCTACAAGGATTATCTTGGCATGGTATTAATGTTAACCTTGTTGATAGATTATAAAATGAAGCATGTTGAAGGTACATGGTGATTTTCTCATATCTCAAGTTGACAATATAAAGTGCCTTACAATATAGGTTTCCATAGATCTAAAGCCCTGTGCAACATCATAACCATGGAAGACAAAAGATATCCATCCATTGTATCCATATTTTTTTTGAAGGTTCCCAATATGAGAATTTAATGGGGGGCATCTCAAATGCATAGTGAGCTTATGGTAGCACAAAGTATATCCTAAGTTATAGACAAAAAAACAATTTTTTGGAAATTAATGTAACCTATGGGTTCACCCTTAGGCCCATCATTAGGCATTGTATTCTAATAGACCACTAGAGACAAAGTTATCGACATGTAGGAGGCTCTCAACCATGAAAGAGTCCTTCACTTTGATATTTATTTCATGAGTGCAATTTTTTTTCATTTCTTATTGATTATTATTATCTGCCAAAGTTAACTATTTAGAAATCATGGACAGCCCAAATGATATCAACCCCCTTTTTTTAACCAAGGTGAGGAATTCATACAAAACTTGAGGCACACTCTTCTCCCAACTTCTCAAAACTGCTCTTGCTAAGCAAATCCAATTTTATGATAAGATCCAAGTCATACTTCTTAAAATCCATATTGTCCTCCCTTCCTTTAGGGTCCTTAAGGATGATGAAATGTAGTTCTACAATTGAACATTTGCTAGCATGAAACCAACCAAATGCTAAAAAACTCTGCTCTCTTTTCTCATAAAAATCACAAAGAAGTGCCCCCTTTGCTTCTCTAACATTTTTCCCAAACTCTATCTCCATTTGTCCTCTTAGAACAAACCCTAACCTTAGGACCTTATTTGCATTATACTTTTTTGCTTGAAAAAATTTGGGGTTGTGTGGGTGGAGGATGAAGAAATATAGGATATTTAAGGTGTTTCTTTGAAACAAAAGAAACCTAGCACTCAAAACAAAATAACAAAGTAAAATGAAGAAAAAAGAACATAAGAAGAGACAAGTTCACTCTATCTCTCACATCTCCAAGAAAATTATGTGATGAATGAAATGAATCTCTCCTCCCTTTCTATATGTGTGTGTGAGAGAGATAAAGATAGAGAATGGTGAAGGATGCAAACAATAATAAAGTGGACAATGCCCACAACAAAAACTTAACTAATCACTAGATAGGTCCACATATGAAGCACTCTAAGTGACACATGTCAAGCTCCAAGTCAGGCACATCCATTAAGAAACAATCTCAAGGAGATCACTCAATAGGAAGGGTCCAACACTCCTTCAAAGGTATCCAATTCTCCAACACTACATCCTAAGCCATGTGCTCATCCAATCCACCACACCTCCATGAAAGCTCTTCAACTCGTGCATCCTCAAGTCAAGCATAAACCTCCATGTAATAAAACAATAGACTGCCTATGACCTATGGCCCAATGCCCTCCTCCTAAATTCCCAATACACCTCTTCCTAAGGAAAGCAACCAAACCCTCCATGTGCACCTTATGAAGAATGTGATGCTACATAGCCTCCAACTTAAGGCAATGTGAC
This sequence comes from Pinus taeda, assembly GCA_000404065.3. NCBI lineage: Eukaryota > Viridiplantae > Streptophyta > Pinopsida > Pinales > Pinaceae > Pinus > Pinus taeda. The sequence goes on along the minus strand of APFE031573892.1, from coordinate 56,918 downwards.
ACATAAACATCAAGTAAAAATGTGGTAATTCATGAGTAAGTTATGTCTAATGTGTACATCCACTAAGGTACAATAAAGGGTAGCCAACACACCATGCACTCCATATCACATGAAGCACCCTCAAGAATGGTGTAAACACTTTTAAAGTAACCCCAAAAGCTAACAAAAACCTCTTAGGAAATTATTGTATAATTCATAATTGTTGTAAAGACTTAAACAACTTTTCAAGGTGACATATATTTGGACAATTAAAATCATTGAAGAAATATCTAAGGTTGTGTTGTTGCGGCTACAACACCCTCCAAAATTTTTCCTTAGCTTAATTTTGGAGCCTCCCTACTAACCTTTCACAGCAGCATGTCTGGCCTTGTCAAGTACACAAGCTTTAGTGATTTTCTTGCAGATTTCCAGCTTGTGCATGATCGCTTGTTGCATCCCCCTCACAAGCTATTTCTCAGGACTTGGTCTAGTTGCAGGCTGAGCAGTTCCCTCGAGAAATTGTGCAATTCTGGAGGGGAACCAACCTTCCCTCCAGAAATTGTGCAATCCTGACTGGCAGCTTGCTGGGCTCCAGAATTGCACAATTATGCCTGTTAAGCTTCACTGGAGAAATTGTGCAATTCTTCCCAGCAGGGCTACTTAGCCCAAAAATTGTGCAATTCTAGGTAGCAGTGAGCTGCTCAACCTAGAAATCGCACAAATCTTCTGGGCAGTCAACCCAACTCCCTCCCAGAAATGCGGATATTTTCCTCCCAGTAAAGCAGGCTATTTGCATGTGCAATTGGTTTGATCGGTTCCTTTCGGGGCTGAGAAAAACTGATTTTCATGCATGGACTGCTTCTCCCAAGGCAGCATGCAAAGGCATCCCTTGATTCAGAGATCTGTTTTTAGCAGCTAGAGGTTACATGCAAAGATCATTTCAGAAACCTCCCACCAAGTGTCATTGTTCCTAGATTTGTGGCATGCACATCACAACCTCGATCTTATCAAAACTCATCAACCAGATGTTGCAGAGATCATTCCTCGCATTGACCTTGCAGCTTTGACATCCCATATTGTATCTTGGAGTCGTCGACACATCCAGCTCAGTTGTTTTAGGGTAAGCCTCCTTTGCATGTCTTACGTTGTGTTTTTGTTGCGTTTTCTGTTTCGCTTTGTGTGAGTGTTGTCTGCTTGATTTCAGTGAGCTCTTATTGTCGTTTTGATGTATGTTAGCTTGTAGAAGCACCATTTCAGTTTTCGTCCATATCTCACTGTTGCCGCATGCATGACACTGCTTTTGCATGGACGGTCGTCATTGCGGCGGCTCATTTCACACACATGCATGCTTTCCCGTTTTTTGAATCCTGCGCTTTCTGTTTGCATGTATGATCATTCACTATTGTTTGCACTCATCTCACCATGCATTCAATCTTCTCATGCTTTCAGTTTCCCGTCGGTCGGTCTCGGCTACCTTGATCGGCTAGCACTGCGCATGTCCAGAAGCGAAGGCTCTACCTTGCCTCCAGAAATTACACAAGTCTGGCCTAGCACTAACCTCCAGACTTGCATTGCACAATTCTTGGAGGCAGTGTCCTACTGGCCCCAGAAACTGTGAAATGCAGTTTGTTGGTTGCATGTCACTGCTGACTGAAATTGCACATTACGCAGTTTCAATCCTCAGCAGGCTAGACTGGACTGTGCATTGCGCAGTTCCAATAATGAGTTAGCCTCTTGACAGCCCGGATTGTGCCTTGCGCAGTTTTGGCAATCAGTCTCTCAATCTCCTGGCGGAAATTGCGCAAACTTCATGATCAGTCACAAATGTATGTTGCAAGTCAGTTCTCAAGTTCATTTTGGTTTTCGACTGACACATTGCTTGCCATGAGTGTTTCTATATATCTAGGTATCATAGTTGTTCTCCTATCTCTCATCAACACAAATACAATGGCCTTCAGGAGAGCAAAGTCAAAGGACATTGTTGAGAGTACGATGGGGGTTGCAGCCGAGCAAGTGTCTATCATCCTACCTACCCATGAAGACATCAAGTTGTTCGTAGACAAGGACATCAAGATAATTTGGCAGCAGCATCACAGTGAGCAACACCATCAGCAATAGCAGAAGGCAGCACACTTGCACAGGACGAATGCATAGAAAGGTTGTTGGCAAAACAAAGGCGGAACAAAGTTGCAAGTTCAAGCAAATCCACATGTGATGAAAGCAACTTTGGACACTGAGGCTATGAGGTGACAACACGACATGAATATTGCGTAAAGACAAACGCTGTTTTTAGCAGCGCAGAAGCCAAGGAAGTGTGACGCAGAGCCAGCCAGAGCCACGCAGAAGAAGTCGGGAACTGCGTAGAGCCTCAAAGAGGCCAACGTTGCTGACATAGAGGGCTAGAAGGCTAACGCAGGGCATCCCAGGGCTGACGTAGACCCATCCAGGGTGACGCAGAGCATGCGCAAGCAGAGAAGGGCTGATGCTGTTCACAGAGAGGTAGTTGTTGGGACTAGAAGGCTACAGGAATATTGTAGAGTGGATCTGGTGAGGTACTGTAGTAAAAATAGTACCTGACAGAGCAGGGCCAGAGGAGTTGTTACTGAGGGTTTCTAGCTAAGGAACCTAGATCAGCAGTGCAGTTGCACAAGACGATCAAAGTAGGGGGCATCTCGACAAGTGGCAGAAGGATTTTCAGGAGGGAAATCAAGACTCAGAGGGAGTCCAGAAGAGAATTTCCAGACGAGAAGTAGAGACTGAGAGGAGTCGAACAGAGAACTTCCAGGAGGGAAGTAGAGGAGCGTCATGGCACTACACGGGGTAAGAGACCAGGATAGACTGGATGAAGCATCGAACTTCGCAGTATGGAAGGCTAGAATCTTATCAATGTTTGACAAGAATCATGTCAAGAACTTCGCCTTGAAGGTTATAGCTATTCCAATCAACCTCAATGATAATGACAAGAACGAGGAGGCGATGGCGAGGGCCAAGTGCATTATCCTTAACAGGGTCAAGGATCATGTTGTACCACATATAGCCGAGAAGGAAACGACAATTGAGATGTGGGAGGCTCTCAAGAACCAGCATACTTCTGTGCAGAGAAGAACGTTGCTCGAGAACCAAATGAGGTCATATCAGATAAAGAAGGGTTAAACGATTGACTTCTTCCTCGGAGGACTGAATGAGATCCGAGATCAGTTTACTGCTATAGGAGTGACACCGGATCAAGAGCTTATGGTGAGGACAACCCTGAATGTTGTCTCAAAAGAGTGGGAAGTATTTGTCCAGAGAATCCTAGGCAGGGGGACTCTCCTACCTTGGGACGAGATGTGGGCAGCTCTTTGCTAGGAAGAGATTAGATGGCATTCAAAGACAAGTAGCGGTAGCAAAGGGATCAAGGTGAAGTAGGAGAAGGAGGATATGGCCCTAGCATCTAAGGGAAAGCAGGAGAAGCAGAAGAAGAAAGATCTCTCCAAGATCAAGTGCTTCCACTGTGGGGAGATGGGTCACTATGCGACCTAGTGCCCAAGGAAGAAGAGTAAGGGAGAGTCTTCTGAGACTAAGGCAGCGCCAGCACAGGCCGAGAAGGAAGTTTTGACAGACAATGATTTTACCATGAGTGCGCACATGACACTTCAATGGAAGTGGGGAGACATCGAGTTGTAGTCAGGGGGACTACAGGAGATGAGGGGCAGGATCCTCGAGGTACCCAGCCTCTTGGATTAGACCTTGCTACAGGAGCCCCGACGAGGTGTAGGAGGACTGGTTGAGTGGGTAGAGATGGATGCGGATGGAGCGGCAGAGGGAGCTACAGTGCAGGAGTCCCGAGACAGCACAGAGCTAGTAGGCTGTAACAGTGTGAGAGGCACATGAGTGTTGCACCAATGCAGGAAGGCACAGAGAGGTGTGCAATGGTGCGAGATGCAGGGAGTTGTTGCAGCAGCGCAGAGGACAGATAGGGGGAGCACTTGTCAACAGCAGGGAGCTTCAGCATCAGTGGGTGTTTCTAGCCCAACAGGGAGGTCAGTTAGGAGATCAGTTACTTACTTCTCAGTAACTGGGTTGTAGTGCAGCAGTGGGCAGCATGATGAGAGGAGGTGCAGTACGGATGTAATGCTGGGAGAAAGGACCAACAACAACACAGATGCAGAGGGAGCTATCGTACAGATGCAACAGTGGCAGTGGTAGAACCATGGGCAGCAATACAAGAGGCAACAATGTAGAGGATGTTGGGTAGGAAGGCCTAGCACCAACGCAGGTACCAATGTCGTATGATCAGAGTAATACTCAGTGAGGACTATTGCTAGAGCACAGTCCTCGCTAAGAGGGAGTGTTGATTTGAGGTAGCATCGGATGTGATCTAGCCACGAAATTCGGTGGAGAGGTTGGGGCACATGAGATCTCCAATACCCGGAAAGGGTTTAGGAAAATTCTAAATAGATCAGGAGATATTAAAATAATTAATATTTTTAATGGAGTCCCTAAGTTTAAATTTAGGGAAAATAAAATATTAATGTGTATTAATATGAATCTGTGTTAGAGTGGTCCAAAAGACATGGATCAAGCCAGACCTAATCTTAGCCATTGATTAGGGACTTAATCTCGGCTGTTGAATCGTCAACAAGAAAAGTATAATAGGAGGCTTGAGGGTCACTTGGAGATCACACCAAATGATCAATCATTCTATTCTCTAAAGCAGGGTTTACTAAGAGAGATAGAATCAGTGATTGAGAGAGCAGCTGAGGGGCATTGAGTACATAGGAACAAAGAAGGCAGAGATTGTGCCGGGAGAGCAGCGCATCAGCCAAGGAGGGTGACGCAAAGCCAGTAAGGGCTCACGCAGGGCCACGCAGAGGCAGCCAAGTGCTGCATAGAGCACCAGAGGGGCCAGCGTAGCTGACACAAAGGCTCCCAGAGCTAACGCAAGGCATCCTGGGGCCGGCGTAGGCCAAGAAAGTCTGACGCAAGGCTAGTATGAGACAAAGAGGGGATGACGCAGTCCAGATTGGGTAGACGCTAGGGTTGCAGTAGAAATTTTGTGCTGAGGAGCTGTCGGAAGGGTTTTCTGGGGTTTCAGCTAGGATATTTCTCTCAAACTGTGAGGTATATCTGGTAAGGAAATTCTATTTTAGGTAGGCCAATTATGGCACCCAGATTGTACTCTGATATTGCTTAATAAGAAAACCCTTAGATAGATGCACCGGTTTTCCCGCATTGCATTTTTCCGGGGACATTGGTCCAAAAATAATGGTGTCATGTGGTGTGTTTGTTCTTGTTTCTTTTAGTTGTTGATTTGTATTATGTTGAGCATGCACTGGTGTTTATCTTCAGTATTTACTTTGTAAATAACTTGTTAAAGAAAAATTAACAAGTAGGTAGGAATAAATCAAGAAAAGTGCATGAAGAGTTTCTAAATTAAGTAAATTTAGAAACTTCAACACTCAGCGTACTTCGGTGATGGAGTTGCGCAATCATAGATGGACATGGTCATTGTCGCAAGTGATTGTTCGCCGTCCTCTCATTAAACAACTCCACCATCACAGAATGAAGTGGGAGAGCCTGGACGCACATTTGTTGAACCATCACGTCCTCCCGACATGGCTCCTTCCAACTTTAGCGCAGACTTGGTTGTGAGTCCCATACCTTGTCAAATGTATTTTATACCTCAACCTCCGTCTTCGTATTCTAATCATCCTCCAGATGACATTGTCTTGTGCTCTTCCATTTTAGAAACCTCCCACCAAGTGTTATTGTTCCTAGATTTGTGGCATGCGCATCACAACCTCGATCTTATCAAAAATCATCAACCAGATGTTGCAGAGCTCATTCCTCACATTGACCTTGCAGCTTTGACATCCCACATTGTATCTTGGAGTCGTCGACACATCCGGTTCAACTGTTTTAGGGTAAGCCTACTTTGCATGTCTTACATTATGTTTTTGTTGCGTTTTGTGTTTCGCTTTGTGTGAGTGTTGTCTGCTTGATTTCAGTGGGCGCTTATTGTCGTTTTGATGTATGTTAGCTTGTAGAAGCACCATTTCAGTTTTCGTCCATATCTCACTGTTGTCGCATGCATGACACTGCTTTTGCACAGACGGTCATCATTGCGGCGACTCATTTCACACGCATGCATGCTTTCCGGTTTTCTGAATCCTACACTTTCTGTTTGCATGTATGATTATTCACTATTGTTTGCACTCATCTCACCATTCATTCAAACTTCTCATGCTTTCAGTGGCCCATCGGTCGGTCTCGGCTTCCTTGATCGACTAGCACTGTGCATGTCCGGAAGCGAAGGCTCTACCTTGCCTCCAGAAATTACACAAGTCTGGCCTAGCACTAACCTCTAGACCTACATTGTGCAATTCTTGGAGGCAGTGTCTTGCTGGCCCCAGAAACTGTGAAATGCAGTTTGTTGGTTGCATGTCACTGCTGACTGAAATTGCACATTGCGCAGTTTCAATCCTCAGCAGGCTAGGCTGGACTGTGCATTGCGCAGTTCCAACAATGAGTCAGCCTCTTGACAGCCCGGACTGTGCCTTGCGCAGTTTTGGCAATCAGTCTCCCGATCTCCCGGCGGAAATTCCGCAAACTTCATGGTCAGTCACACATGTATGTTGCAAGTCAGTTCTCAAGTTCGTTTTGGTTTTCGACTGACAGATTGATTGCCATGAGTGTTTCTATATATCTAGGTATCATATTTGTTCTCCTATCTCTCATCAACACAAGTACAATGGCCTTCAGGAGAGCAAAGTCAAAGGACATTATTGAGAGTACGATGGGGGTTGCAGCCGAGCAAGTGTCTATCATCCTACCTACTCACGAAGACATCAAGTTGTGCGTAGACAAGGACATCAAGATAATTTGGCAGCAGCATCACAGTGAGCAGCACCATCAGCAATAGCAGAAGGCAGCACACTTGCAGACGACGAATGCACAGAAAGGTTGTTGGCAAAACAGAGGCGGAACAAAGTTGAAAGTTCAAGAAGATCCACATGTGATGAAAGCAACTTTGGACACTGAGGCTATGAGGTGACAACACAACATGAATATCATGTAAAGACAAAAAGAAGAAAAGAGAAGGAGTTGCATGCACTGAAGCAACAACTCAAGGAAGAACAGGAGTTGCATAGATGAGAGAATGAGTTACAAAAGGAATAGGTATAGCAGGGGACGCAACATGCACAAACGGACGAAACTGAGCCCATACTAGTTATGGATCTATCCCAATAGTTGGCACGGAGCAGACAAGGTGAGCATTTCGGTTGATTGCATGCGAGGGAATTCAACATCATGCATGTCATTGTGTGCACGCATGCAATCCCACCCATTTGGCACACTCACCAAAGCAACGACAAGAAGCAAGTCTGACTGGAGCTGAACATGCACTTTGACCACTGATGTGCATGACCACCAGCACACACTTGGAGATTAGCATGGACATTATGCATCAATGTGTTGCCGATTCGGCCACACCCAAGACAACCATGCGCATGTTATCAAACAAGTTGGAAAGAGGGGCCATATCAGTATGCCCAGATGCAACAGAGGCAAGATTTTGCTTCAGCAACATGTCAACCATGACCACACGGACACCATCACAGATGACCAAGCTCGACATTAGACTCATCACCTTCACCATCACAAGGATGTCAAAGATTTGGTCTCACCACAATGGTCCGAGTGTCAGTGATGTATTGCATGTCTTGCTCAAGCCATTTTGTCTCACATGGGTACATGTACATCGTAATGTAACGTCTTGTCAAGTGGAAGTTCAAGTGTCGATAGTTGAATGTAACAGTCATGGAGTAGTTGAAGAGTCATGAGGATAGATGAACAGTCACAAAGGGGAATGTCAAGGGTCACCCCACCCTTTGCTATAAATAGTCCCTGATAACTCATTGAAAAGGCTTTTGGTCAGCCAAGCTTCGATAGGAGTATCTTAGAGAAAGTTTGGATAGTATTGTAATGTGCCTTGGATTCTCCACTGCGCATAAGCAAGCGGTTGTGGCTATAACGTTCCACTATCAGAACTAGTGGTTGGACATAGATGTATTATATGACTGGAACTTACACTTATTTATATAACAGAGCCAACATGTTTTCATGCATATGTTGTTATTGTAGTTGGACTATTTTAGTTTCTTTAGCGATGTATGTTAGTTGTTTGCTTACGTATGCATGTATGGACTATTCTCTATAAGTATGTATCAATCTTACTAAAATGTGTTGATTGGTTTAAACATCACTTTGGATTGCTCGCTATCTTTCTTTCCAGCTGGTGATACATCCTTTTGCTCGTGCATTGACTTCCAAGTCGACTTACAGGTTTCCTAGGGGCGTACTCACACCCTTTTCATGTGTTAGAACCGTTCATGCACCTTCCTTGACTTATTGTAGCTGTTACACCCTTGCTACCAATAGGGACATCTTACTTGCCTCTATGCGAAATCGTGATCAAGGAATTACCGTACGGCCCACTGTTGAGAGTCCTACACCAAGCAGCCTGAGGTCTAATTGGGACTTCTTTCTGTGGAGATCCCCTGACATTTTGGTGGGTCCAGCATTGTCAACATTCTGGCGCTAGAAGGAGGGCCAGATGATAAGTTGAGCCCTCATCACCTATTTTGAACCTTTGCATATTTATCATGGAGTCTTCCACTCTCCTCCCTCCAAGATGTTTTTCACATGCCGAATCTGTTACCATCACAAGGGAGTTTTTTTTATCTCTTCTCCACATACATGTATGATGGTGAAGGCGAAGTGGCTTGGCCTGAGTTCTTACATGACTTCCTTGCCTTGCTTCACTTCACAAGGACGAAGGATGTTCTGACGAACAGGCCAGCTTGCTGCTTGCATACACACTTCGCAAATCTCCACATCGGTGGTTGTGCAACCTATAAACTGACAACGTGCACTCACTTGAGCACTTCTGTGATCTCATTGAAGATAATTTCTATCATTTTGATCCAGAAAATCTTAACCAAAAAATGTTACAACAACTGAAGGCTCCACATGAATCGCCTATGGATTTTTGGCAGCACTTCCATGATCTGCAGTTTCAAGCTCCAAAAAGCCACATGAAATTTCCTTATCTTTGGAAAAGTTTCGAGTATTGTCTTAACAAATCAGTCCATTCCAAGAAGAAGTTCAAGCTCAAACCCCGCTCAGTGTTGATTTGGGGTAGCATCAGATGTGCTCTAGCCACGAAATTCGGTGGAGAGCTTGGGGCACATGAGATATCCAATACCCAGAAAGGGTTTGGGAAAATTCTAAATAGATCAGGAGATATTAAAATAATTAATATTTTTAATGGAGTCCCTATGTTTAAACTTAGGGAAAATAAAATATTAATGTGTATTAATATGAATCTATGTTAGAGTGGTCCAAAAGACATGGATCAGGCTAGATCTAATCTTAGTCGTTGATTAGAGACTTAATCCCAGTCGTTGAATCGTCAATAGGAAAAGTATAAGAGGAGGCTTGAGGGTCACTTGGAGATCACACCAAATGATTAGTCATTCTATTCTCTAGAGCGGGGTTTGCTAAGAGAGAGAGAATCAATGACCGGGAAAGCAGTTGAGGGGCATTGAGTACATAGGAACAGAGAAGGCGTAGATTGTGCCAGGAGAGCAGCGCAGCAGCCAAGGAGGCTGACGCAGAGCCAGCAAGGGCTCACGCAGGGCCACGCAAAGGCAGCCAACTGCTGCATAGAGCACCAGAGGGGCCAACATAGTTGACGCAGGGCCTTCTAGGGTTGACACAGGCCAAGAAAGGCTGACGCAGGGCCAGCGTGAGACAGAGAGGGACAGATGTAGTCCAGATTGGGCAGACACTGGGGTTGCAGGAGCAATTTTGTGCTGAGGAGCTACAGAAAGGGTTTTCCAGGGTTTCGGCCAAGAGATTTCTCTTAAACTGTGAGGTATAGATGCTACAGAAATTCTCTGTTGGGTAGGTCAGTTACAGCACCCAGATTGTACTCTGATATTGCTTAATAAGAAAACCCTCAAATAGCTGCATCGGGTTTCCCGCATTGGGTCTTTTCGGGGACACTGGTCTAAAAATAATGGTGTCATGTGGTGTGTTTGTTCTTGTTTCTTTTATTTTTTGATCTCTAATATGTTGAGCATGCACTGGTGTTTATTTTCAGTATTTACTTTGTAAATAACTTGTTAAAGAAAAATTAACAAGTAGGTGGGAATGAATCAGGAAAAGTGCATGAAGGGTTTCTAAATTAAGTAAACTTAGAAACTTCAACATGGTACGAGAGCATGATTGCAGATCATAGGAGCACTAAGGGACATCAGCCGAGCAAAGCAATAGCAACAAAAAATAGCTGTCCCGAGGTGACAAAAGCTGTTTCTAGCAGCGCAGAAGACAAGGAAGTGTGACGAAAAGCCAGCGAGAGCCACGCAGAAGAAGTCGGGAACTGCGTAGAGCCTCAAAGAGGCCAGCGTTGCTGACGTAGAGGGCTAGAAGGCTAACGCAGGGCATCCCAGGGCTAACGTAGACCCATCCAAGGTGACGCAGAGCATGTGCAAGTAGAGAAGCGCTGACGCAGTTCACACAGAGGTAGTTGCTGGGGACTAGAAGGCTGTAGGAATATTACAGAGTGGATCTGGTGAGGTACTGTAGTCAAAATAGTACTTGACAGAGCAGGGCCAGAGGAGTTGTTACCGAGGGTTTCTAGCTAAGGAACCTAGATCAACAGTGCAGTTGCACAAGACGATCAAAGTAGGGGGCATCTCGACAAGCGGCAGGAGGATTTCCAGGAGGGAAATCAAGACTCAGAGTGGGTCTAGAAGAGAATTTCCAAACAGGAAGTAGAGACTGAGAGGAGTCGAACAGAGAACTTCCAAATGGGAAGTAGAGGAGCGTCATGGCACTACACGGGGTAAGAGACCAGGATAGACTGGACGAAGCATCAAACTTCGCAGTATGGAAGGCTAGAATCTTATCAGTGTTTGAAAAAAATCATGTCAAGAACTTCGCCTTGAAGCTTATAGCTATCCCAATCAACCTCAATGATAATGACAAGTACGAGGAGGCGATGGCGAGGGCCAAGTGCATTATCCTTAACGGGGTCAAGGATCATGTTGTACCACATATAGCCGAGAAGGAAACGACAGTTGAGATGTGGGAGGCTCTCAAGAACCAGCATACTTCTGTGCAGAGAAGAATGTTGCTCGAGAACCAAATGAGGTCGTATCAGATGAAGAAGGGTTACACGATTGACTCCTTCTTTGGAGGACTGAATGAGATCCGAGATCAGTTTATTGCTATAGGAGTGACACCGGATCGGGAGCTTATGGTGAGGACAACCCTGAATGTTGTCTCAAAAGAGTGGGAAGTATTTGTCCAGAGAATCCTAGGCAGAGGGACTCTCCTACCTTGGGACGAGATGTGGGCAGCTCTTCGCCAGGAAGAGATTAGATGGTAGTCAAAGACAAGTAGCAATAGCAAAGGGATCAAGGTTAAGCAGGAGAAGGAGGATATGGCCCTAGCATCTAAGGGAAAGCAGGAGAAGCGGAAGAAGAAAGATCTCTCCAAGATCAAGTGCTTCCACTGTGGGGAGATGGGTCACTATGCGACCCAGTGCCCAAGGAAGAAGAGTAAGGGAGAGTCTTCTAAGACTAAGGCAGCGCCAACACAGGCCGAGAAGGAAGTTTTGACAGACAATGATTTTGCCATGAGTGCGCACATGCCACTTCAACGGAAGTGGGGAGACATCGAGTTGTAGTCAGGTGGACTATAGGAGATGAGGGGCAGGATCCTCGAGGTACCCAACCTCTTGGATTAGACCTTGCTACGGGAGCCCCGACGAGGTGTAGGAGCACTGGCTGAGTGGGTAGAGATGGATGCGGATGGAGCGACAGAGGGAGCTACAGTGCAGGAGTCCCGAGACAGTGGAGAGCTAGTAGGCTGTAACAGTGCGAGAGGCACATGAGTGTTGCACCAATGCAGGAAGGGACAGAGAGGTGTGCAATGGTGCGAGATGCAGGGAGTTGTTGCAGCAGCGCAGAGGACAGATAGAGGGAGCACTTGTCAACGGCAAAGGGAGCTTCAGCACCAGTGGGTGTTTCTAGCCCAACAGGGAGGTCAGTTGGGAGATCAGTTACTTACTTCTCAGTAACTGAGTTGTAGTGCAGCAGTGGGCAGCACGATGCAGCATGATGAGAGGAGGTGCAGTACGGATGCAATGCTGGGAGAAAGGACCAACAACAACACATATGCAGAGGGAGCTATTCTACAGATGCAACAGTGGCAGTGGTAGAACCATGGGCAGCAATACAAGAGGCAACAATGTAGAGGATGTTGGGTAGGAAGGCCTAGCACCAACACAGGTACCGATGTCGTATGATCAGAGTAATACTCAGTGAGGACTATTGCTAGAGCACATTCCTCGCTAAGAGGGAGTGTTGATTTGGGGTAGCATTAGATGTGCTCTAGACACGAAATTCGGTGGAGAGGTTGGGGCACATGAGATCTCCAATACCCAGAAAGGGTTTAGGAAAATTCTATATAGATCAGAAGATATTAAAATAATAATATTTTTAATGGAGTCCCTAAGTTTAAATTTAGGGAAAATAAAATATTAATGTGTAATAATATGAATCTGTGTTAGAGTGGTCCAAAAGACATGGATCAAGCCAGACCTAATCTTAGCTGTTGGTTAGGGACTTAATCTCAGTTGTTGAATCGTCAACAGTAAAAGTATAATAGGAGGCTTGAGGGTCACTTGGAGATCACACCAGATGATCAGTCATTCTATTCTCTAAAGCAGGGTTTGCTAAGAGAGATAGAATCAGTGATTGAGAGAGCAGCTGAGGGGCATTGAGTACAGAGGAACAAAGAAGGCAGAGATTGTGCCAGGAGAGCAGCGCATCAGCCAAGGAGGGTGACACAAAGCCAGTAAGGGCTCACGCAGGGCCATGCAGAGGTAGCCAAGTGCTGTGCAGAGCACCAGAGTGGCCAGCGTAGCTGACACAGAGGTTCCCAGAGCTAACGCAAGGCATCCTGGGGGCCGACGTATGCCAAGAAAGACTGACGCAAGGCTAGTATGAGACAAAGAGGGGCTGACGCAATCCAAGTTGGGTAGACGCTAGGGTTGCAGTAGAAATTTTGCGCTGAGGAGCTGTCGAAAGGGTTTTCTGGGGTTTCAACTAGGAGATTTCTCTCAAACTGTGAGGTATATCTGGTAAGGAAATTCTCTTTTAGGTAGGCCAGTTATGGCACCCAGATTGTACTCTGATATTGCTTAATAAGAAAACCCTCAGATAGATGCACCAATTTTCCCGCATTGCATTTTTCCGGGGACATTGGTCCAAAAATAATGGTGTCATGTGGTGTGTTTGTTCTTGTTTCTTTTAGTTGTTGATCTGTATTATGTTGAGCATGCACTGGTGTTTATCTTCAGTATTTACTTTGTAAATAACTTGTTAAAGTAAAATTAACAAGTAGGTAGGAATAAATCAAGAAAAGTGCATGAAGAGTTTCTAAATTAAGTAAACTTAGAAACATCAACACTCAGCGTACTTCGGTGATGGAGTTGCGCAATCACAGATGGACACGGTCGTTGTTGCAAGTGATTGTTCGTTGTCCTCTCATTAAACAACTCCACCATCGCAGAATGAAGTGGGAGAGCCTGGACGCACATTTGTTGAACCATCACGTCCTCCAGACATGGCTCCTTCCAACTTTAGCGCAGACTTGGTTGTAAGTCCCATACCTCGTCACATGTATTTTGTACCTCAACCTCCGCCTTCGTATTCTAATCATCCTCCAGATGACACTGTCTTGTGCTCTTCCATTCCAGACTCTACACTTGCTTTGAACAAGGATTGATCTATCGACGATGTTGGTGTTGCACAACTAACATGCACTATCATTCATGAGGAGTATGACGGGGACCTTGAACATCCACTGGTAGCAGGGGACCATCCCTTTCTGTCTGTACCACCTCCCTTTTTTCCTGACATCCTTGATGATCCTGCTGTTAGTGTCAATATTTGCATCCTGCCATCAGTGATCAAAATTACTCTTTTCATTTTCATTTTAGGTGTCCCACTTAGAATTCTTTTATAATTCCACTAGGTCATGCAAAAAAAATTAGTCACTAATGGTAGTCCTACTCCAAAAACATCACTCTTCCCTAAATGTGATTACCCGCTGGCATAGTTTCATATCTTGTTGATTGTACATCATCCATAAAGTTATTTTATCATGCCATTTGTATCAGTCATGAGGTCATTATTTCATCTTGAAATTCAATCCTTCAAGGTCTCATTAGGTCTTTTAGGGTTTTTCAAGGTTTCATTAGGTCATTAGGGTTACCAAGGTTCCATTCCATTGCATAAGACCAGCATATAAAGGGTGATCAAATAACATCCCTTCACCATGTGAAGATGGTAAAAGAAATGCTTATTTCATTATGTAATTTTATGTCTTTAAAATGTAATAATTTCACCATCCCAAGTTGCTAACTCAGTGTTCCAAAGATGTTAGACCATCAAAAGATCAATTTGTCAAAGGAAATAGTCAAATGAAACGGTAAAGTTTCAAATGGTTAAGTGCATTCCAAAGGGAGTTGTCTTTTCCCAAGGGTGTCCAAATAATCATTTTCCACAATCATTAAACCCTAATTTCCTCACCCATTGAGCTAGGGTTGGCTATGGAATCAGATACATCTGAGTATATGAGGCATAAGGGAGGTCATTTTAGCAAGTATTAGGCCATTCCAACTCATACACATCATGTCTCCATTTTTCAATAACTCGTTCCAAGGGACAAATCATTTGCAACACATAGGGCCGACTTTTCTTCAAACTATGTTTTAGACCAATCAGGCATGAATTTGGAAAAAGTGAGAGAGGTTTTTGTCTATAATAGGCCAAGGTTGAAAAACCTCCTTCACTTTTTACACAGGGGTCATGGTTTTAGAGAAATGTCAAAAATACAGTTTGTACAATAGAGTTGCTACAATTCTATAGTGAGTTTGGGATAATAAATTTTTCTTCTAGCTGGATTGTCCAAATGACTTGCTTGATGAGTCAACTGATAACTAGAGAAAAATTTATTTCCAATTAGCTATCATGATTTCAATTTGGATTTGAGGAAGACCTCCAAAAGTTTCTTGCAAGAGAACATTTTATTTTTGCACCCTCATTCTGCACGTTTTGAACAATGTTGGGAAAATTGACTTTTCAAGGGCTATAATTGATCTTTTACAGTACTTGATAGGTCCATTGTGTAGCCAAGAGAGATACCTCTCAAACGAGCTATCATGGGCTCAATTTTGAAACTGGGAAGGCAGTGAAATTCAACCTGCAAGTTGGAGGGCACGTTTAACCAGGACGTTGCGCGTTTGTGCAGTGAAGGGCGTGTTTGCCTGACCGAGCCAGAGTAAATTTCAACGGCGTTGTGCACCTATGCGTTGAAGGGCACGTTTGTCAAGGATGCTACGCACTAGCACTTGGTGTTGCGTGTTTGGCTAGTAAAGCCTGTAAAAACCTAGGAGCACCAAAACACCACTTTTCTTTATCTGCTCAAGCTAAAAAGGCTTCTTTTGTTACCTGTATACTACAAGTAAGTGGCCCAGTATCTATTTTTCTCCATTAATTAAGAAAGTTAGCACCCTAAATTTTAAAACCCTAGCAAAGCCTTTCTTGTATGTTTCCAAAATCACTTATTTGATCAAAATTACAGCACTTCATAGACTTTGTCACCCTCAAATCATTCTTTCTTGTACTTCATTCAATATCCCTCACTATTTTCACTCACCTTAACCCACATATAAGTCCCTCAAGTTTGCACCTTAAAAACATGGCATAAGAGAGTCACACCCGTTTAGAAGAAGGGGAAAGAGGCAGGTGTTTACCCCACGGAAAGTGGGAGGGGCCTTGCCTTCGTCATCAGCATTACAGGTTAAAGGAAAAGAGAAAATGGTGGAGGAAGCAAAGGTCAAACAGCAGCATGAAGAACATAACATTGACAAGGAGTTTCTCCTTGTGGACACTAGTGATGAGGAGGGAAACAAATCTTCTCAAGCTACCTTGAAAGCAAATGATGTCAAAATTGGGGATCTTGAGGTCAGTTTACAAAGAGCCCAATATGTTATCTCCTTTTATGAGCAAGAGAACAAGCAGCTAGAAGTCAAGCAGGAGTTGATGTAAACCAAGTACATCAAGGTAAAGAGGGAAGCTGAGAAAGCCAAATTTCAGCTTGATGAGGCTTATGGAGATTATGGAGAGCCAAATGATGAACAAGGAAAGAGAAAAAGACCAGGAATAATAAGATTAAAGAGAGCCTTAGAGCTTGAAAGGCAAAAGGAGGCAGAATTGGAGGAGAAGCTCACTTTAAATGAGCAATGGGTCAAGGACATAGCTGAGAACAGAGAGTCTTGGCTTGAGAAGGTGAACACACACTTGGAGACCCTCTTGGACAAAGAAAACAGAGATGTTGAGATACAAAGGAAGATGGCCAAGTATTATGCACGGAGGAACCAAGTGGCAAAGAGCAAGCTCAAAAGAGCTCATGAGAAAATTGACAAATTGACCAAGCAAGAGGAGAGGAGGAGACTTGACATACTTGCTGAGGCATCCCTACATGTCTCCAACCTTTGATCAATCATAAAAAAACATTCTTGGGCATGTTGGACTTAGTTCGATGCTTATGCTTTGAGTAGACATCATTTTGTATCAGTTTTCAGCAGGAGATTAATGAAAAGTTGCAGCAATTTCTTTGGGATCCATGTGGTATGATATTCGGTTCAATTTTTGCTATTGTGATCATATGTTAAAATGTTTTTTGTACTTCATCAATCATTTCATTGCTTTTAAGTGGATGTTTTCAAGTTGATAGGAAGAACCCATAATTTTTATGCTCTGTTTTAGGAAAATATTCATATTCTATGTTTTCTTCAGTTTAGGAAGAATTCATGTTTCTTACACGCGCTTTCTAGCTCCTCACTTGTCTTGAATCACTTCACCCATCAAACCATAGAGTGCTGAGCCTTGTGCCTACCTTGCCCCATCGAACACCCTACAATTTTGACCTAATTTCCCTGCCCTAACTGTTTGGCTCCTCTTGATCCAGCAAAACCGTTCAAAATCAAATCAAACCTTGTGCTACTATACCTAACCTAATATCGGTTTCTAGATCCATTCAATTTGGTTGAGATCCTTACAGAGAGAGCCCTCTCCTGGCCTAGTAGGGCTAGCTACTTGGCTAATCATGGTTTGTGGTTACCTTGGCATTGCCTTCCTTCAGCTTGAGGTTCAATCCAGGTGTTAACATAATGGCGACCATACTGGGGAACGAGGTGACGAATTTTCTCCAAGAAAGATCATCAAAGTTCAGATCTGATTGCTGATGGTGAAAAACAGTCAGATGTATGCGAAGGCTAAAATCATTCACCTGACAACTCCAATGTCGAAAAATCCCAAGGTTCGGAATTTTTATGGCAACTCCACTCTTCAAGAACTAGTAGCCTAAAGACTTTCTTGGTGAATTCATTGTTATCAAAATGGATTCATTTGCTCGAAGGTATGCTCCCATGAGCCGAGATCACATTCCAAGTTTCCCAAATAAATTCCTAGCGTAGATTGGCAAAGGAATTTCCTATGTTTAAAGATGATGATAGGAATGATGCTACTTTACATCTAGTTATATTTCACATGCATACTCGAAAGTTGAAGGTTGATTTTCCTAAAGCTACTTGATGAAGATATTCATGGCCACTTTAGAAGGTGAAGCCCGATCTTGGTATGAAAGTTCGTCGCCTGCTTGTATTTACTGTTTAAAGGATTTTCATACCATGTTCTTTGAAAGGTATAAAGAATCTTGTCCATCCTTAATATTAGTTCAGAACTATTGTAAACATGTTTATAGTTTTATTGAAAATCTTGAGAAAGTTTATGAAGATGATGACTTCATGGACAATGAGATCATGGAAGCCATGTATGAAAATCCATTTCAACAGCATAAAGAGAGCTTAGAGGATACTTATCAAGATGCTCAGGAAAATTTGCAGTAGATTCAAGATCTTAGTACAATTGAAAATGATGGAAGACAAGGTCTTATTTCATATTTGCTCATAGTAGAAGACAGTATGCAAGAAAATCAAGTTCCAATTTCAAATTGTGATAAAGTCAAGCTAGCTATTTCAGATCTAGATTCAGATTGTGATGATGAAGAGTACCTTGTTCTGAATCCCATGAAGGAGAGCTCTGTTGTTGAGATCATCTTGAATGACGAAAACAAAGTTATTGACCCAAGTGTTCTCATTTCATTAGAGCAAAGCCTTCACGAGGAGGTAATCCAGACCCTTTATGAAAAACAAGATGAGATCTTTGTTCAAGTAAGTGAAAATTAGTATTTGGATAATTCAGTGGTAAATGACAAAAGTGTTAGTTTTGAGTTTCAAGAACTATCTGAATTTTTCCCTCATATGACTGATGAGTGCGATAAGAAACATGACAATCTGGTTGCCATGTTATATGAAGATATTCAACATCCTTATCAAACTTGAGGGGAAGAATTATTGTTTTAGTAAAATAAAACAAAAAGTACTATCTCCTTTGTCTGAAGATGAGATAAATCAACTCCTGAAAGGCCATGTTACAACCCAAGCTAATGCAGGTTTGGAGTGTTCAAATAGTCAAGAAGGTGTTAGTGAAGCTTCTTCCACTTTTGAAAATGAGGACAGTCTTGAAATTAGATTTATAGATCAACGAACAGATATTGTTTTCTTTCATGAAGATGATAGGGATGTCATGTTTGATAATCTTAAAGAATCTTTTATGTTTAAGAATGACTTAGACTATGAAATTGAGGAGTATGAGCCTGAGAGAGACAATATGCCAGAAATCGAGTCATACTTTCTCATGCTCGAGGAATTTACAGCCAACGCTCAAACAACAGAAGCTTATACTTCTCTATGCCTTCCTATCAATCAACAACCAACTATTGTTTTAGATCAGAATGAAGGGAGTACTTGTGTTTTTGTTGTTGGATCTCAAGACACGGTAGTGCTTAAGGATTTTCAAGATCCCTTCGACATTCTTTTGCAAGCATTGGAGAAGATGAATGTTGTCTGGTTTGTTAGCATAAGCCTTGGTTTCAATTGTTATTTTGACTTGCCTACATGTACATCGTTCTGCCTACTCAGGGAAAGTGAGAACCGAATTTCAATGAGTAGCCATCTGCTGGATTGGTTACATCAGAAGGTTCACTTCACATGATTTTACATATTTCTTCGATAGGCAGGTGGTTGTCATAAGTATTTGAAGCCCTCAAATCTCGATGGTATGCTGCCATTAATAAGTTTTGTAAGTACTTAGTTCAGTTAAGTAAGTCTTGAGTCATTTTCTCAGTGAATTTCAAGTCAGGTTCGAGTCAGTTTGTGTCATTTGAAGTTGTCAGCGTTTATTCATGCATTTCAATTTAAGTTTTTGACCTTATTGGCCCACATGGTTAGGGACTTGGTCTACAGTTTTCTTGACACCTCCAAGGAGTTGCCATCCCCAAAAAGGCCGATGTTAATGTTAGTATTTGCATCCTGCCATCAGTGATAAAAATTTCTCTTTTCATATTCATTTTAGGTGTCCGACTCATAATTTTTTTATCATTCAACTAGGTCATGCAAAAAAATTAGTTACTGATGGTAGTCTTAGTCCAAAAAGATCACTCTTCCCTAATTGTGATTACTTGCTGGCATAGTTTCATATCATGTTGACTATACAACATCCATGAAGTTATTTTTATCATGCCATTTGTATCAGTCATGAGGTCATTATGTCATCTTGAAATTCAGTCCTTCAAGTCTCGTTAGGTCTTTTATGGTTTTTCAAGTTTTCATTAGGGTTGCCAAGGTTCCATTCCATTGCATAAGACCAACAAGTAAAGGGTGATCAAATAACATCCCTTCACCATGTGAAGATGATTTGTAAAGAGAAATGCTTATTTCATTATGTAATTTTATGTCTTTCAAATGTAGTAATTTCACCATCCCAAGCTGTTAACTCAGTGTTCCAAAGATGCAAGACCATCAAAAGATCAATTTGTCAAAGGAAATAGGTAAGTGAAAGGGTAAAATTTCAAAGGGTTAAGTGCATGCCAAAGGGAGTTTTCTTTTCCCAAGGGTGTCCAAATCATCATTTTCCACAAGCACTATTGAGCTAGTGTTGGCTATGGAATCAGAGACATCTGATTATATGAGGAATAAGGGAGGTCATTTCAGCAAGTATAAGGCCATTCCAACTCATACACATCATATCTCCATCTTTTTTCAGTAAGTCATTCCAAGGGACAAATCATTTGCCACACATGGGGCCGATTTTTCTTCAAACTATGTTTTAGACCAAACAAGGATGAATTTGGAAAACGTGAGAGAATGTTTTGTCCATAATAGGCCAAGGATGAAAAACCTCCTTCACTTTTTACACAGGTATCATGGTTTTCAAGAAATGTCAAAAATACATTTGCTACAAGAGAGTTGCTGCATTTCTATAGTGACTTTGGGAAACTCAATTTTTCTTCTAGCTGGATTGTCCAAATGACTTTCTTGATGAGTCAACTGATAACTAAAGAGAAATATCTTTCCAATGAGCTATCATGATCTCAACTTGGAGTTGAGGAAGACTTCCAAAAATTTCCAACAAGAGAACACTTCATTTTTGCACCCTCATTCTTCACTTTTTGACCAGTATTGGGAGAATTGACTTTTCAGGGGCTATAATTGATCATTTTCAGTGCATGATAGGTCCATTGTGTAGCCAAGAGAGAGACCTTTCCAACACGTTATCATGGGCTCAATTTTGACACCAACAAGGTAGTCAAACTCAACCTGCAAGTTGGAGGGCGCGTTTAACCAAGACGCTACGCCCCTGTGCAGTGAAGGGCACATTTTCCCGACCGAGCCAGAGCAAATTTCAATGGTGTTGCGCACCTGTGTGTTGAAGGGCGTATTTTTAAAGGACGTTACGTGCTGGCACTTGGTGCTGCGTGTTTTAACAGTAAAGCTTGAAAAACCCTAGGAGCGCCAAAACACCACTTTTCTTCATCTGCTCAAGCTACAAAGGCTTCTATTACCTGCATACAAGTAAGTGGCCCAGTATCTCTTTTTCTACATCAATTAAGCAAGTTGGCACCCTAAATTTTAAAACCCTAGCAAAGCCTTTCTTGTATGTTTCCAAAATCACCCATTTGATCATAATTACAGCACTTCATAGACTTTGTCACCCTCAAATCATCCTTGCATGTTCTTCATTCAATATCCCTCACTATTTCACTCACCTTGACCCACATATTAGTCCCTCAAGTTTCCACCTTAAAAACATGGTAGAAGCGAATCACACTAGTTCAGAAGAAGTGGAAAGAGGCAGGTGTTTACCCCATGGAAAGTGGGAGGGGCCTTGCCTTCATCATCAACATTACAGGTTAAAGGAAAATAGAAAATGGTGGAGGAAGCAGATGTCAAACAACAACATGAATAACATAACATTGACAAGGAGTTTCACCTTGTGGACACTAGTGATGAGGAGGGAAACAAATCTTCTGAAGCTGCCTTGAGAGCAAAGGATGCCAAAATCAGGGAGCTTGAGGTCAGTTTACAAAGAGCCCAATATGTTATCTCATTTTATGAGCAAGAGAACAAGTAGCTATAGGTCAAGCAAGAGTTGATGCAAGCCAAGTCCATCAAGGCAAAAAGGGAGGCTGAGAAGGCCAAATTTCAGCTTGATGAGGCTTATGGAGATTATGGAGAGATGGATGATGAATAGGGACAAAGAAAAAGACCAAGAACAAGAGGATTAAAGAGAGCCTTAGAGCTTGAAAGGAAAAAGGAGGGAGAATTGGATGAGCAGTTCAATTTAAATAAGCAATTGGTCAAGGACATAGCTGAGAACAGAGAGTCTTGGCTTGAGAAGGTGAACACACACTTGGAGACCCTCTTGGACAAAGAAAATAGAGATGTTGAGATACAAAGGGAGATGGAAAAGTATTATGCATGGAGGAACCAAGTGTCAAAGAGCAAGCTCAAAAGAGCTCATGAGAAAATTGACAAATTGACCAAGCAAGAAGAGAGGAGGAGACTTCACATACTTGCTGAGGCATCCCTACATGCCAATAACCTTTGATCAGTCATAAGAACACATTTTTTGTTATGTTGGACTCAGTTGGATGCTTATGCTTTGAGTAGACATCATTTTGTATCAGTTTCCAGTAGGAGATTAATGAAAAGTTGCAGCTATTTCTTTGGGATCCATGTGGTATAATGTTCAGTTCAGTTTTCTCTATTGTGATCATATGTTAAAATGTTTTTTGTACTTCATCAATTTCATTTCTTTTAAGTGGATGTTTTCAAGTTGATAGGCAAGACCCATAATTTTTATGCTCTGTTTTTGGAAAATATTCATATTCTATGTTTTCTTCAGTTTAGGAATAATTCATGTTGCTTACATGCTCTTTCTAGCTCCTCACCTGTGTTGAATCACCTCACCCATCAAACCCTAGAGTGTTGAGCCTTGTGCCTACCTTGCCCCATCAAACACCCTACAATTTTGACCTAATTTCCCTGCCCTAACTATTTGGCTCCTCCTGCTCCAGCGAAACTCTTCAAAATCAAATCAAACCTTGTGCTACTATACCTAGCCTAATATCAATTTCTAGATCCATTCATATTGGATGAGATCCTTATGGAGAAAGCCCTCTCCTGGCCTAGTAGGGCTAGCTACTTGGCTAAGCATGGTTTGTGGTTACCCTAGTATTTCCTTCCTTCAGGCTGAGGTTCAATCCAGGTGCTAACATAGTGGCGACCATACTAGGGAACGAAGTGATAGATCTTCTCCACGAAAGATCATCAAAGTTAAGATCTGTTGCTAATGGTGAACAATGGTCAGATGTATGCGAAGACTGAAATCATTCACCTAGCGACTCCAGTGTCGAAAAATCCCAAGGTTTAGAATTTTTATGGAAACTCCACTCTTCAAGAACCAGTAGCCTAAAGAATTTCTTGGTGAATTCATTTTTATAAAAATGATTTCGTTTACTCGAAGGTATGCTCCCATGAGCCAAGATCACATTCCATGTTTCCCAAATAAAATTCCTAAGGTAGATTGGCAAAGGAATTTTCCTATGTTTAAAGATGATGATAGGAATGATGTTGCTTTACATCTGGTTAGATTTCACATGCATACTCACAAGTTGAATATTGATTTTCTTGAAGACTGCTTGATGAAGATATTCATGGCCACTCTAGAAAGTGAAGCCCGATCTTGGTATGAAAGTTTTCCACCTGCTTGTATTTACTGTTTAAAGGATTTTCATATCATGTTCTTTTAAATGTATAAAGAATCTTGTCCATCCTTAATATTAGTTCAGAAATATTGTAAACATGTTTATAGTTTTATTGAAAATCTTGAGAAAGTTTATGAAGATGTTGACTTCATGGATGATGAGATCATGGAAGCCCTGAATGAAAATCCATTTCAGCAGCATAAAGAGATCTTAGAGGATACTTATCAAGATGCTCAGGAAAATTTGCAGTGGGTTCAAGATCTTAGTACAATTGAAAATGATGGAAGACAAGGTCTTATTTCAGATTTGCTCATAGCAGAAGACAGTATGCAGGAAAATCAAGTTCCAATTTCAGATTGTGATAAAGTCAAGTTGGCTATTTCAGATCGTGATGATGAAGATTACCTTCTTTTGAATCCCATGAAGGAGAGCTTTGTTGTTGAGATCATCTTGAATGAAGAAAACAAAATTATTGACCCAAGTGTTCTCATTTCATTAGAATAAAGCCTTCACGAGGAGGTAATCCAGTCCCTTTATGAAAAGCAAGATGAGATCTCTGTTCAAGTAAGTGAAAAATCTTCTTTGGATAATTCAGTGGTAAATGATAGAAGTGTTAGTTTTGAGTTTCAAGAGATATTTGAAGTTTTCCCTCGTATGACTGATGAGTGTGATAAGAAACAGACAATTTGGTTGCCATGTTATATGAAGATAATCAACATCTTTGTCAAACTTTAGGAGGGAAAGAAGACAATTATTGTTTTAGTAAAAGAAAACAAAAAGTACTATCTCCTTTGTCAAAAAGTACTATCTCCTTTGTCTGAAGATGATATAGATCAACTTCTGAAAGGTCATGTTACAACCCAAGCTAATGTAGGTTTGCAGTGTTCACATAGTCAAGAAGGTGTTAGTGAAGCTTCTTCCACTTTTGAAAATGAAGACAGTCTTGAAATTAAATTTATAGATCAATGAACAGATATTGTTTTCTTTCATGAAGATGATAGGGCTGTCATGTTTGATAATCTTGAAGAATGTTTTCTGTTTTAGAATGACTTAGACTATGAAATTGAGGAGTATGAGCCTGAGAGAGACAATATGCTAGAAATCGAGTCATAATTTCTCATGCTTGAGGAATTTACACCCAACACTCAAATAGCAGAAGCTTATACTTCTCTATGCCTTCCTATCAATCAGCAACCAACTGTTCTTTCAGATCAAAATGAAGGGAGTACTTGTATTTTTCTGTTGGATCTCAAGACAAGGTAGTGCTTCAGGATTTTCAAGATCCCTTCGGCATTCTTGTTCAAGCATTGGAGAAGATAATGTTGTCTGGTTTGTTAGAATAAGCCTTGGTTTCAGTTGTTATTGTGAGTTGCCTACATGTACATCATTCTGCTTGCTCGGGGAAAGTGAGAGCAAAATTTCAGTGAGTAGCCATCTGCTGGATTGGTTACATTGGAAGGTTCACTTCACATGATTGTACATATTTTTTCAGTAGGCAGGTGGTTGTCATCAGTATTTGAAGCCCTCAAATCTCGATGGTCTGCTGCCATTAATAAGTTTTATGAGTACTTGGTTCAGTTAAGTAAGTCTCGAGTCATTTTTTCAGTCAATTTCAAGTAAATTTCGAGTCAGTTTGTGTCATTTGAAGTTGTTAGCATTTATTCATGCATTTAAATTTAAGTTTTTGACCGTATTATCCCACATGGTTAGGCACTTGGTCTACAGTGTTCTTGACACCTCCAAGGAGTTGCCATCCCCAAAAAGGTCGATGTTAGTGTCAGTATTTGCATCCTGCCATCAGTGATAAAATTGCTCTTTTCATATTCATTTTAGGTGTCCCACTCAAATTTTTTTTATCATTCCACTAGGTCATGCAAAAATTCAGTTACTGATGGTAGTCCTAGTCCAAAAACATCACTCTCCCCTAAATGTGATTACTTGCTGGCATAGTTTCATATCTTGTTGACTGTACATCATCCATAAAGTTATTTTTATCATGCCATTTGTATCAGTGATGAGGTCATTATGTCATCTTGAAATTCAATCCTTCAAGGTCTCATTAGGTCTTTTAAGTTTTTTCAAGGTTTCATTAGGTCATTAGGGTTGCCAAGGTTCCATTCCATTGCATAAGACCAACAAGTAAAGGGTGATCAAATAACATCCCTTCACCATGTGAAGATGATTTCTAAAGATAAATGCTTATTTCATTATGTAATTTTATGTCTTTCAAATGTAATAATTTCACCATCCCAAGTTGTTAACTCAGTGTTCCAAAGATGCCAGACCATTAAAAGATCAATTTGTCAAAGGAAATAGTCAAGCGAAAGGGTAAAGTTTCAAAGGGTTAAGCTCATACCAAAGGGAGTTGTCTTTTCCCAAGGGTGTCCAAATCATCATTTTCCACAAGCACTAAAGCCTAATTTCCTCACCCGTTGAGCTAGGGTTGGCTATGGAATCATAGACATGTGAGTATATGAGGCATAAGGGAGGTCATTTCAGCATGAGGCCATTCCAACTCATACACATCATATCTCCATCATTTTTCAATAAGTCATTCCAAGGGACAAAGCATTTGCCACACATAGGGCCGGTTTTTCTTCAAACTATGTTTTAGAACAAACATGGATGAATTTGGAAAACGTGAGAGAGGTTTTTGTCCATAATAGGCCAAATATGAAACACCTCCTTCACGTTTTACACAGGTGTCATGGTTTTAGAGAAATGTCAAAAATACAGTTGCTACAAGAGAGTTGCTGCACTTTTACAGTGACTTTGGGAAACTCAATTTTTCTTCTAGTTGGATTGTCCAAATGACTTGATTGATGAGTTAACTGATAACCAGAGAGAAATATATTTCCAATGAGCTATCATGATCTCAATTTGAAGTTAAGGAAGACCTCCAAAAGTTTCTTGCAAGAGAACACTTCATTTTTGCACCCTCATTCTGCACTTTTTGACCAGTCTTGGGATAATTGACTTTTCAGGGGCTATAATTGATCATTTTCAGTGCTTGATAGGTCCATTGCGTAGCCAAGAGAGAGACCTTTCTAAAGAGATATCATGGGCTCAATTTGGACACCGGGAAGGCAGTGAAAATCAACCTGCAATTTGGAGGGCACATTTAACCAAGACGTTACGCACCTGTGCAATGAAGGGCGTGTTTGCCCGTCTGAGCCAGAGAAAATTTCAATGGTGTTTCGCGCCTATGTGTTGAAGGGCACGTTTTTCAAGGATGTTGCGCGCTGGCACTTGGTGCTACGCATTTGGCCAGTCAAGCCTGGCAAACCCTAGGAGTGCTAAAACACCACTTTTCTTTATCTCCTCAAGCTACAAAGGCTTCTATTTCCTGCATACAACAAGTAAGTGGCCCATTATCTCTTTTTCTCCATCAATTAAGCAAGTTGGCACCCTAAATTTTAAAACCCTAGAAAAGCCTTTCTTGTGTGTTTTGCAAAATCACCTATTTGATCAGAATTACAACATTCATAGACTTTGTCACCCTCAAATCATCCTTGACTGTACTTCATTCAATATCCATCATTATTTCACTCACCTTGACCCACATTTCAGTCCCTCAAGTTTCCACCTTAAAAACATGGCAGAAGAGAGTCACACTAGTTTAGAAGAAGGGGAAATAGGTAGGTGTTTACCCCACGGAAAGTGGGAGGGGCCTTGCCTTCATCATCAGCATTACAGGTTAAAGGAAAAAGAAAATGGTGGAGGAAGTAGAGGTCAAACAACAGCATGAAGAACATAACATTGACCAGGAGTTTCTCCTTGTGAACACTCGTGATGAGGAGCGAAACAAATCTTCTCAAGTTGCCTTGAGAGCAAAGGATGCCAAAATCAGGGAGCTTGAGGTCAGTTTACAAAGAGCCCAATATGTTATCTCCTTTTATGAGCAAGAGAACATGCAGTTAGAGGTCAAGCAGGAGTTGATGCAAACCAAGTACATCAAGGAAAAGAGGGAGGCTGAGAAGGCCAAATTTCAGCTTGATGAGGCTTATGGAGACTATGGAGAGCCGGATGATGAACAGGGATAGAGAAAAATGTTGGCATTATGGTTCTGGTATGATTATATGTTTCAGATGTTGTACTTGATGGCAACACCCATGGCATGGCTCTCATTTGATGAAAAATAAAGAAGTACGCATGAGAACAGTTCAGGAGGTGCGTACCCACAGTCAAACCGTGCAAAGACCGCGTCCAGATACGCGGGTCACCCATTCATGGGGTGCGTACCCCAGTGCACACATTCCAAGGCAGTTAAGCGCCCACACATGGGGTTTTCTCATGGTATTTAGCCAACAGTATTGGGTTATCATGGTTTTGGTCCGCGGTATTGATTATTTTATTATTATTATTGAGCCCCATGATCCTTGATTTGAGGAAGAGCTAGCCTATATAAAGCAAAGGAGATCATTTGGCTTGTGCATCTTTTGTGTCTTTGAATATCTTAAGATCTAATCTGTTGGGTTCTCGGTTCTTAAAAGATTGATTTATAAAGGAGAAGTTAGAGGCGAATCGGCGAAGGGTGATCTCTTGAGCACAAGTTCAGATCTGAGCATCTGAGGTTATTTCAGCCCTAGTTCAAGGTACGCAGAGGCACCGAAGGTTCAGTGCATGGGTACGCAGAGGCACCGAAGGTTCAGTGCGTGGGTACGCAGAGGCGCCGAAGGCTCAGTGCGTAGGTACGCAGGGCGACAGTGATTCAGGTGCGTGTTTTCTGCAGCAGCACGCAGCGCGATTATTCTTTTGGGTGCGTACCTGCTGGAAAGTACGCGGCGCGATAGTGTCATTGGGTGCGTACTGTACGCAGTTTAGTGAAAGGAGCAGTGCGTGGCCACGCAGTCCAGCAAGAAGGAGAACTGCGAGTATACGCAGAGAGGCAGAAGGTGAACTGCGTAGCAACGCAGGCCAGTAAAAGGAAAACCGCGTATCTATGTTAAGATCTTCTGTTTGAATTTTTTTGTTGAAAAGGTGTTCTGGGTTCTGTTCTATTATTGTTGATCTGGTTATTACAGTTGACTGTATAATTTACATGTACTTGATGATCATTTGATGTATATGGATCCAGTTTGAAAATTTATGAAAAGTGGTCCTTTGAAAAGAAGTAGGGGGTTGTAGCTCCCTTTCAGGAGAGACTGGAAAACGAGAGAGAGTTGTAGCTCTCAACAGGTTGCAGCCTGCGTACTGGTAAAGGACTGCACCAGTACAAGACCATTGTAAAAGGAGTTTCTAATTTGAAAGAAGATAGAGACATATTGCAGCAGGTGGTTTTCACCCACATTGGGTTTCCACCTTAAATCTGGTGTTCTTTGATGTGACTGTCTGTTTTTCTTGTTCATGCTCATTGTTTTATGGTACTGATATGCAAAAATAACTCAAAGTATAAATAAGGAAGAATTGTTAAAAGGACTAGATAATACTGATTCACCCCCCCTCTCAGTATTATTTTCAACAATTGGTATCAGAGCAGGTCCTTCTAAAGAAGCTTGATCGCTTGAAGGAAGATCTTTCATCATGAGCAACTACGAGAGGAAAGCATCTATCAGGCCACCGGTTTTTGATGGGACAAACTTCAATTATTGGAAGGTAAGAGTTACTGCCTATCTTCAATCTCTTGGTACAGAAGTTTGGAACATTGTAGAGACAGGCTATGCTTTTCCTTCAACTACTCCTACAGATGCAGACGAGAAAAAGAAGTATGAAACAAATGCAAAAGCAGCGAGTACCTTATTAGGATGTATATCTCAAACGGAATTCATGAAGGTAATGCACTATAAATCCGCAAAAGAGATATGGGACAAAATTGTCACAAGCTATAAAGGAGATGAACAGGTAAAGCGTGCCAAACTTCAAACTCTCAGGATTCAGTGTGAGACTCTCAAGATGTATAATGATGAAAGTGTGGCTAACTATTTTCTTCGAGTAGATGAAATTGTTAATTGTATGAAAAAATTGGGAGAAGAAATAAAAGAGGCTATTGTGGTTGAAAAGGTTCTAAGATCATTGTCCCCCAAGTTTGATCTAAAGTATCTGCAATAGGAGAAAAAGAAAATCTACGAATTCTTACTATGTCTCAGCTACAGGGAATTCTAACTGCTTATGAAATGAGAAAGGGAGGTCCATCAGATAGAAGAGAAGCTGCTTTTAAGGCATCAGGCAAAGGAGATTATTATGAAGCAAGCCACGTCCCAGAAGAAGAGGAAGAAGAATCAAACTTTGTCAGAAATTCAAAGGGGTTCTGGAAGGTTCAGAGGTAAGTTACCTTTTAAATTCTTTTCTTGTGGAAGAGTAGGTCATTATGCTGCAAAATGTCCTTATAAGGATAAAAGAAAGGAACCTGCTAGATGGAACAAGAAACAGGGTGCAAATAAGAAAAGCTACTACACTCATGAAGATAGTGATGGTCTATCAAATAGTGATGAAGATGAACGAGGTAATGAATATAACTGTTAATGGCATTTGAAGATGATGATTATATGGATGCTATAGATGTGGATAACCTTTTTGAAGAAATTACTAGACTCAAGAGATTTATAGAAGAAAAGAATATGATCATTGATACTCTACAATTTCAAATTGATGAAAAGGAAAAACATTTTGAAAAGTTAGAAGGTGAAATTGTTGCTCTTAGAAAAGAGATTGAGAAAACAAAAGCTATTAATCTTAAGTTTGTCAAAGGATCTGAAACTTTGGATGAGATTATCAATGTACAACATTCTCCTCTAAACAAAACAGGTCTGGGCTATAATGGAGAAACTTATCAAGCATCCACTTCAAAAAGTTATCTTGATGCAGCAAAAAGGAGTGAGCAGAAGCACAATGGAGACTATCAGGTAAAGCAGGGACAAATTGCAAACAAAGGCTATCAGGGGCAATCTGTTTTAAGAGTGAACAAAAGCTACAACCAGCCACAGGTAAAGTCTTCTCAATTTGGTTCAAGAATGAATAACAATAGAGATTACAATCACTTGGCCGGTAGATTTGATAACGCAGAAGTTTCTTCAATGGACAATGTTTTTCTTGTCATAACTTTGGTCACAAAGCAGCTCAATGTGTTGCATATAAGACAATCATGACTAGAGAAGCTCAAAAACAAAGAAGTATGACCGGGATTACAGAAAGGACCTATAACAACTTTTCGGCTCTTGAGAATGAAGTTGAATGTTCTATTTGCAATAACTTTGGTCATGAAGATTCTGAATGCAGGAGCAGGTTTCAGCAGAAAAAGGAACAAGCCTCAAGCACAAAAACATGGAGAATAAAGGAACCACAAACAGAAAGATGTGGGATAGCATTTTATGCAGAGGGACAAGAAAATCTATGGTACATTGACAGTGGATGTTCGAAGCATATGACAGGTGATAAAGAAAAACTTGAATCTTACTCTGCTCTAGAAAAAGGAAAGAAAGTTTCTTTTGGAAATGATACTCCTGCAACTATAAAAGGAAAAGGTATTGCTCAGTTAAAAGAAAAGGTCAAGGCTGGAA